>JAKYLM010000065.1:0-75000 GCA_023634145.1 Thymallus thymallus
CTGTTGGAGACATGGACAGGGATCATTCTGTTGGAGACATGAAGGGATCATTCTGTTGGAGACATGAAGGGATCATTCTGTTGGAGACGATGAAGGGATCATTCTGTTGGAGAGATGAAGGGATCATTCTGTTGGAGAATGAAGGGATCATTCTGTTGGAGAGATGAAGGGATCATTCTGTTGGAGACATGAAGGGATCATTCTGTTGGAGACATGAAGGGATCATTCTGTTGGAGACATGAAGGGAGATCATTCTGTTGGAGAGATGAAGGGATCATTCTGTTGGAGAGATGAAGGGATCATTCTGTTGGAGAGATGAAGGGATCATTCTGTTGGAGAGATGAAGGGATCATTCTGTTGGAGAGATGAAGGGATCCATCTGTTGGAGAGATGAAGGGATCATTCTGTTGGAGAGATGAAGGGATCATTCTGTTGGAGACATGAAGGGATCATTCTGTTGGAGAATGAAGGGATCATTCTGTTGGAGAGATGAAGGGATCATTCTGTTGGAGAGATGAAGGGATCATTCTGTTGGAGAGATGAAGGGATCATTCTGTTGGAGAGATGAAGGGATCATTCTGTTGGAGAGATGAAGGGATCATTCTGTTGGAGAGATGAAGGGATCATTCTGTTGGAGAGATGAAGGGATCATTCTGTTGGAGAGATGACGGGATCATTCTGTTGGAGACATGAAGGGATCATTCTGTTGGAGAGATGAAGGGATCATTCTGTTGGAGACATGAAGGGATCATTCTGTTGGAGAGATGAAGGGATCATTCTGTTGGAGAGATGAAGGGATCATTCTGTTGGAGACATGAAGGGATCATTCTGTTGGAGAGATGAAGGGATCATTCTGTTGGAGACATGAAGGGATCATTCTGTTGGAGAGATGAAGGGATCATTCTGTTGGAGACATGAAGGGATCATTCTGTTGGAGACATGAAGGGATCATTCTGTTGGAGACATGAAGGGATCATTCTGTTGGAGAGACATGAAGGGATCATTCTGTTGGAGACATGAAGGGATCATTCTGTTGGAGAGATGAAGGGATCATTCTGTTGGAGAGATGAAGGGATCATTCTGTTGGAGACATGAAGGGATCATTCTGTTGGAGAGATGAAGGGATCATTCTGTTGGAGCATGAAGGGATCATTCTGTTGGAGACATGAAGGGATCATTCTGTTGGAGACATGAAGGGATCATTCTGTTGGAGAGATGAAGGGATCATTCTGTTGGAGAGATGAAGGGATCATTCTGTTGGAGAGATGAAGGGATCATTCTGTTGGAGAGATGAAGGGATCATTCTGTTGGAGAGATGAAGGGATCATTCTGTTGGAGAGATGAAGGGATCATTCTGTTGGAGAGATGAAGGGATCATTCTGTTGGAGAGATGAAGGGATCATTCTGTTGGAGAGATGAAGGGATCATTCTGTTGGAGATGAAGGGATCATTCTGTTGGGAGAATGAAGGGATCATTCTGTTGGAGAGATGAAGGGATCATTCTGTTGGAGAGATGAAGGGATCATTCTGTTGGAGAGATGAAGGGATCATTCTGTTGGAGAGATGAAGGGATCATTCTGTTGGAGAGAAGATCATTCTGTTGGAGAGCTGAAGGGATCATTCTGTTGGAGAGATGAAGGGATCATTCTGTTGGAGAGATGAAGGGATCATTCTGTTGGAGAGATGAAGGGATCATTCTGTTGGAGAGATGAAGGGATCATTCTGTTGGAGAGATGAAGGGATCATTCTGTTGGAGACATGAAGGGATCATTCTGTTGGAGAGATGAAGGGATCGTTCTGTTGGAGAGATGAAGGGATCATTCTGTTGGAGAGATGAAGGGATCATTCTGTTGGAGACATGAAGGGACCGTTCTGTTGGAGAGATGAAGGGATCATTCTGTTGGAGACATGAAGGGATCATTCTGTTGGAGAGATGAAGGGATCATTTTGAGATGTCACTAAACCAGAACGGACATACTACTGCTAACATGAGGCAAAAAGCCTAACTGTACCATGCCACTAAACCAGAACGGACATACTACTGCTAACATGAGGCAAAAAGCCTAACTGTACCATGCCACTAAACCAGAACGGACATACTACTGCTAACATGAGGCAAAAAGCCTAACTGTACCATGCCACTAAACCAGAACGGACATACTACTGCTAACATGAGGCAAAAAGCCTAACTGTACCATGCCACTAAACCAGAACGGACATACTACTGCTAACATGAGGCAAAAAGCCTAACTGTACCATGCCACTAAACCAGAACGGACATACTACTGCTAACATGAGGCAAAAAGCCTAACTGTACCATGCCACTAAACCAGAACGGACATACTACTGCTAACATGAGGCAAAAAGCCTAACTGTACCATGCCACTAAACCAGAACGGACATACTACTGCTAACATGAGGCAAAAAGCCTAACTGTACCATGCCACTAAACCAGAACGGACATACTACTGCTAACATGAGGCAAAAAGCCTAACTGTACCATGCCACTAAACCAGAACGGACATACTACTGCTAACATGAGGCAAAAAGCCTAACTGTACCATGCCACTAAACCAGAACGGACATACTACTGCTAACATGAGGCAAAAAGCCTAACTGTACCATGCCACTAAACCAGAACGGATATACAGAATCATGAGACTCATATACAGTAATGACTCATGAGACTCATATACAATAATGACTCATGAGACTCATATACAGTAATGACTCATGAGACTCATATACAGTAATGACTCATGAGACTCATATACAGTAATGACTCATGAGACTCATATACAGTAATGACTCATGAGACTCATATACAGTAATGAATCATGAGACTCATATAGAGTAATGACTCATGAGACTCATATACAATAATGACTCATGAGACTCATATACAGTAATGACTCATGAGACTCATGTACAGTAACGACTCATGAGACTCATATACAGTAATGACTCATGAGACTCATATACAGTAATGAATCATGAGACTCATATACAGTAATGAATCATGAGACTCATATACAGTAATGACTCATGAGACTCATATACAGTAATGAATCATGAGACTCATATACAGTAATGAATCATGAGACTCATGTATATATATACACTACCGTTCAAAAGTTTGGGGTCACTTCAAAATGTCCTTGTTTTTTTGTCCATTAAAATAACATCTAATTGATCAGAAATACAGTGTAGACATTGTTTATGTTGTAAATGACTATTTGAATATCTACATAGGTGTACAGAGGCCCATTATCAGCAACCATCACTCCTGTGTTCCAATGGCACGTTGTGTTAGCTAATCCAATTTTATCATTTTAAAAGGCTAATTGATCATTAGAAAACCCTTTTGCAATTATGTTAGCACAGCTGAAAACTGTTGTGCTGATTAAAGAAGCAATAAAACTGGCCTTCTTTAGACTAGTTGAGTATCTGGAGCGTCAGCATTTGTGGGTTCGATTAGAGGCTCAAAATGTCCAGAAACAAATAACTTTCTTCTGAAACTCGTCAGTCTATTCTTGTTCTGAGAAATGAAGGCTATTCCATGCGAGACATTGGCAAGAAACTGAAGATCTCGTACAACGCTGTGTACTACTCTCACAATGTCTACACTGTATTTCTGATCAATTTGATATTATTTTAATGTGACCCCAAACCTTTTAACGGTAGTGTAAACCTATATATAACTCATATATCAACTATATATATATATATATAGAACCTATATATAAATTATATAACCTATATATATAAAATCTACAGTGGGGAGAACAAGTATTTGATACACTGCCAATTTTTCAGGTTTTCCTACTTACAAAGCATGTAGAGGTCTGTAATTGTTATCATAGGTACACTTCAACTGTGAGAGACGGAATCTAAAACAAAAATCCAGAAAATCACATTGTATGATTTTTACATAATTAATTTGCATTTTATTGCATGACATAAGTATTTGATCACCTACCAATCAGTAAGAATTCCGGCTCTCACAGACCTGTTGGTTTTTTTTTTAAGAAGACCTCCTGTTCTCCACTCATTACCTGTATTAACTGCACCTGTTTGAACTCGTTACCTGTATAAAAGACACCTGTCTGCACACTCAATCAAACAGACTCCAACCTCTCCACAATGGCCAAGGCCAGAGAGCTGTGTAAGGACATCAGGGATAAAATTGTAGACCTGCACAGGACAATAGGCAAGCAGCTTGGTGAGAAGGCAACAATTGTTGGCGCAATTATTAGAAAATGGAAGAAGTTCAAGATGACGGTCAACCTCCCTCGGTCTGGTGCACCATGCAAGATCTCACCTCGTGGGGCATCAATGATCATGAGGAAGGTGAGGGATCAGCACAGAACTACACGGCAGGACCTGGTCAATGTCCTGAAGAGAGCTGGGACCACAGTCTCAAAGAAAACCATTAGTAACACACTACGCCGTCATGGATTAAAATCCTGCAGCGCACACAAGGTCCCCCTGCTCAAGCCATTGCATGTCCAGGCCCGTCTGAAGTTTGCCAATGACCATCTGGATGATCCAGAGGAGGAATGGGAGAAGGTCATGTGGTCTGATGAGACAAAAATAGTGCTTTTTGGTCTAAACTCCACTCGCCGTGTTTGGAGGAAGAAGAAGGATGAGTACAACCCCAAGAACACCATCCCAACCGTGAAGCAGGGAGGTGGAAACATCATTCTTTGGGGATGCTTTTCTGCAAAGGGGACAGGACGACTGCACCGTATTGAGGGGAGGATGGATGGGGCCATGTATCGCGAGATCTTGGCCAACAACCTCCTTCCCTCAGTAAGAGCATTGAAGATGAGTCGTGGCTGGGTCTTCCAGCATGACAACGACCCGAAACACACAGCCAGGGCAACTAAGGAGTGGCTCCGTAAGAAGCATCTCAAGGTCCTGGAGTGGCCTAGCCAGTCTCCAGACCTGAACCCAATAGAAAATCTTTGGAGGGAGCTGAAAGTCCGTATTGCCCAGCGACAGCCCCGAAACCAAAATCCCTGCTGCAGTGTGTGCTAACCTGGTCAAGAACTACAGGAAACGTATGATCTCTGTAATTGCAAACAAAGGTTTCTGTGACAAATATTAAGTTCTGCTTGTCTGATGTATCAAATACTTATGTCATGCAATAAAATGCAAATTAATTACTTAAAAATCATACAATGTGATTTTCTGGATATTTGTTTTAGATTCCGTCACTCACAGTTGAAGAGTACCTATGATAAAAATTACAGACCTCTACATGCTTTGTAAGTGGGAAAACCTGCAAAATTGGCAGTGTATCAAATACTTGTTCTCCCCACTGTATATATAACATATAAATATATATATATGCGTCTCAAATAGCGCCCTATTCCCTACATACAGATGTGGGATCTTAATTTGGTCACCCTGTTGCAGGAGAACTTTCCTGCAATGGCAGAAGTTTTAAACTTGTAGTGTGTTTGAGGTTTAAAAAGGCTTTTGAAGTTTGTAATTTCCACGTTGACATTTCAGACTTTAATTTTTTCTTGAGAAAAATGGATCAACCTCTGCAAAAATGTCCATTAATTATAATCCAGATAATAGTTCACATTTGCTCTTGCTGCAAGATTATTTTCCTTCTGTAGCAACCTGGCTTAAATTAACATCCTACATCTGTAGTGCACTACTTTTGACCAGGTCCCTATTGGCACATTTAGTGGTTGTTTATATACAGTAATCTAATACAACCCCCTTGTGCGACTCTGCTCCCCTCTCCTGATTCGAGACACGACCCATTGATCCCATTGAGCCCTCTGAGTCAGACAGTTGCACTCCCCTGCAGCTTGCCTAAGTAACAATCAGAGGCAGCTGGGAGGCCATTAAGGCCCCTCCATGGGCGGCCGTACTGTAAGTGCTCCCAGGAGCAGCCTCTTCCCTGTCTCCCCTATCTCCCCCTGTGTCCCCAGCCTCCCCCTGTGTCCCCAGCCTCCCCCTATCTCCCCCAGCCTCCCCTATCTCCCCCTGTCTCCCCCAGACTCCCCTATCTCCCCTGTCTCCCTCAGCCTCCCCCTGTCTCCCTCAGCCTCCCCCTGTGTCCCCAGCCTCCCCCTGTGTCCCCAGCCTCCCCCTGTGTCCCCAGCCTCCCCCTATCTCCCTCAGCCTCCCCCTGTCTCCCCCTATCTCCCCCGTCTCCCCTCTACCCTGCCTCCCCTCCCCCCTGTCTCTACCCTCCCCCTGTCTCCCCCCCACCTCCCCCTATCCCCCCTAGCTATCACCATTTCTTCCTATATCCATGGATTAGAGAAGCACGTATCACAGGGATGTAGATTGTCCTTCTCAGAACCAATAATGTTAAAGAAAGGAAGATGACTAGTGGAGCAGTGGAGAGTGGACTGAGTCCCAAATGGGACCCTATTCCTGACATAGTGCACTACTAGCTCTATGGGCCCTGGTCAAAAGTAGTTCTCTACATAGGGAGTAATGTGTCATTTCGGATGCAACCAAGACTGAGTGCCTTATTCCCTGGGTCTGCCTGTCACCACAGTACAGTAAAGTGGTAGCTGTCTCTGGAGTGTAGTCATCTAGACTATACATTAATTACACAACACAACACTAAACTATACATGAATTACACAACACAACACTAAACTATACATGAATTACACAACACAACACTAAACTATACATGAATTACACAACACAACACTAAACTATACATTAATTACACAACACAACACTAAATTATACATTAATTACACAACACAACACTAAACTATACATTAATTACACAACACAACACTAAACTATACATTAATTACACAACACAACACTAAACTATACATGAATTACACAACACAACACTAAACTATACATGAATTACACAACACAACACTAAACTATACATGAATTACACAACACAACACTAAACTATACATGAATTACACAACACAACACTAAACTATACATGAATTACACAACACAACACTAAACTATACATGAATTACACAACACAACACTAAACTATACATGAATTACACAACACAACACTAAACTATACATTAATTACACAACACAACACTAAACTATACATTAATTACACAACACAACACTAAACTATACATTAATTACACAACACTAAACTATACATTAATTACACAACACAACACTAAACTATACATTAATTACACAACACAACACTAAACTATACATTAATTACACAATACTAAACTATACATTAATTACACAATACTAAACTATACATTAATTACACAACACAACACTAAACTATACATTATTTACACAACACAACACTAAACTATACATTAATTACACAACACAACACTAAACTATACATTAATTACACAACACTAAACTATACATTAATTACACAACACTAAACTATACATTAATTACACAACAATAAACTATACATTAATTACACAACACAACACTAAACTATACATTAATTACACAACACAACACTAAACTATACATTAATTACACAACACTAAACTATACATTATTTACACAACACAACACTAAACTATACATTAATTACACAACACAACACTAAACTATACATTAATTACACAACACTAAACTATACATTAATTACACAACACTAAACTATACATTAATTACACAACAATAAACTATACATTAATTACACAACACAACACTAAACTATACATTAATTACACAACACAACACTAAACTATACATTAATTACACAACACAACACTAAACTATACAACAGCAGAGTCTCAACAGCAGAGTCTCAACAGCAGAGTCCCAACAGCAGAGTCTCAACAGCAGAGTCTCAACAGCAGAGTCTCAACAGCAGAGTCTCAACAGCAGAGTCTCAACAGCAGAGTCCCAACACCTTAGCACTGCTACACCTCGCTATCAGCGGAGCCTTGTCTGGCAGCAAAACAGTTCATTCAGCCTCATTTAACATAGCTGATATGGCTGACTTGCTTAAACAAATCTACTGACAATCGAGATGTACAAACTATGGAATATGGGGATGACAAGCGGATAAGAGGCAATCCGTCATTTAGATTAAGACATTAATGAGTGAGTAGGACGGACGTAGTCAATATAACTATTTGTTCAGCACTTATGAAATGTACAGCTACAGCATTCAGAACATGGGCCGTTCTTACAGTGTTCTCCCTGTACACCAAGTCAGAACCGTAGGATAAATAAAGGGGGCATATAAGCAGACAATGAAAGCTCTTACAATATTCAATGATTACATTTCTCTAAAACAGGTTATAGTCTACATGTGCACCACCAAGTTAGAAAAGTTGGCGTAATTAAAAGGGGAAATAGACCAAATTATTAGTGTGAGGCACATGAGCTACTAACTGCTTACTACATAACATACACTTAGTCTTACTTTCTTAGCTACAGTATACACATCTCCCTGGCATATTACATACTTTATGCAGCAGCATACAATACATTTTTGGACTCACCTTGTTGTGCTGTGCTCACTTGAACAGGAAGGTGGCGCGGCTGTCCTTCGTGGGCAAATTTTGTCATCAAACTTTGTCATCAAAGTCTGGCATTCTCTGGATTTATGGTGCTTTCAAGACAACTGGGAAAAAAACAAGGTAAACTCATGATGATGTCAGTGATCTTCAGGGTGTAGCTCTAGAAAGAGGCCCGAGTTCCCGACTTACAATTCCGAGTTGGATGACAGTTCAAAATGAATTTTCCCAGTCGGAGCGTTTTTTCCCCAATTTCCCAGTTGTCTTGAACTCACTGAAGTCAGATTTCCCAGTTCAGTGTTAACAGTTGTTTTGAGCATGGCAGAAATCATGCTGGATTGACAGCATGGCCAATGTTGAATGTTTATCATTTTAAGCTTGGAAAAGAGACCCTTAAACCCAGACTTGGGACCACACAGCCACTCCACTGAATAGCAGGCTAGAAATTTCCCCCTCTGGGATCAATAAAGTACCTATCTATCTATCTATCTATCTATCTATCTATCTATCTATCTATCTATCTATCTATCTATCTATCTATCTATCTATCTATCTATCTATCTATCTATCTATCTATCTATCTATCTATATATCTATATATCTATCTATCTATTGCTTTGCAATGCTTGAATTTATTAACCTTTATTTAATTGTCAAGTCAGTTAAGAAAAAATTCTTATTTATACCCCAGCTAAACCTGGATGATACTGGGCCAATGGGACTCCCAATCACGGCTGGATGTGAACCAGGTGCTGAAGTGACACCTCTAGCACTGAGATGCAGTGCCTTAGCTCCACTCGGGAGCCCGTGCCACTCAGGTGCAGTTAGCCACTAATTCCTTCCAAACCACTCATTGTTGAATTTGCGATTTCCAACTTGGTATGTAATGTTTATGTCCAATGGTCGATGGTCGATGGTTCAATGGTCGATGAGCACCGATAGGTTTTAGCTATAATTTCTCTTCAATATTGATCTTCATATGACAAGGATTAAAAAGGATTTGCCAGTAGATTGTCGACTTGATTGATGATGATGACTGCTAGCTAAGATTTTGAAAGTATGATGTTGACATGATCAGTCCAATCTTAATTTTATCTGTTGCCAATGACCTTGAGCCTTCTTGGATGGACACTTCTAATGGAACTCTTTGGCAGCACCCAATTTTTTGAGCGGTGATGTAGTGTCCCCATGAGTGACAGAACACTGGGCCAATCACGGCGCAACTAGAGAACATTACCCAATCACGGCGCAACTAGAGAACATTACTAACTCCTACTCTCTGTATTGGCTGCCCCTCCACCAAGCACTGAGCTAGACTGAAACACCTGCATGTTGGAGCTGCCTTATTCAAGAGAGCAAAAAGAGATCATGTTTGTATGCGGCTTTAAACAAGTTTTAATGCCAAAATAACATGCAAAACAGGCAAGCCCCCCCCTGTCTGCCCCACCTGCCCTGAATGACGGGTCACCAATGCCTGACACATCCAAGAATCCCTCAGGTCAGGGTACCTCCTCTCGCCCCTTACTAATGATGTCTGTAGGTTACAATATATAATATATAATAAATAGTACCATAACCCTGAGGCTGTGTCCCAAATGGCACCTTATTCCATACTTAGTGCACTACTTATGAGCAGGGCTATGTCTCCTCTATAGAACCAAGACACAGGCTGGTACTGTAAAGTCTCCTGTTTGAACATTTAACATCCAGAGAGTCAGTTATGTTATGCCTTCAAAATCGAATCAAACGTTCGCCTACACAGATTTCCAGATGTTATCGCAGGTGCAGTGAAATGATTGTGTTTCTAGCTCCAACAGTATTTTTATTTTATTTCACCTTTATTTTAACCAGGTAGGCCAGTTGAGAACAAGTTCTCATTTACAACTGCGACCTGGCCAAGACAAAGCAAAGCAGTGCGACAAAAAACAACAACACAGAGTTACACATGGGAATAAACAAACGTACAGTCAATAACACAATAGAGAGTCTATATACAGAGTGTGCAAATGTAGTAAGGTTAGGAAGGTAGGACAATAAATAGGCCATAGTGGTGAAATAAGTTACAGATAAGAATTAACACTGGAGTGATAGATGTGCAAAATATGGGGATGAGGTAGTAGGGTGGGCTATTTACAGATGGGCTGTATACAGGTGCAGTGATCGATAAGCTGCTCTGACAGCTGATGCTTAAAGTTAGTGAGGGAGATAGGAACCTCTAGCTTCAAGGATTTTTGCAGTTCGTTCCAGTCATTGGCAGCAGAGAACTGGAAGGAATGGCGGCCAAAGGAGGTATTGGCTTTGGGGATGACCAGTGAAATATACCTGCTGGAGCGCATGCTACTGGTGGGTGTTGCTATGGTGACCAGCGAGCCGAGATAAGGCAGGGATTTACCTAGTAAAGACTTATAGATGACCTGGAGCCAGTGGGTTTGGCGACGAATATGTAATGAGGCCCAGCCAACGAGAGCATACAGGTCGCAGTTCTGGGTAGTATATGGGGCTTTGGTAACAAAACGGATGGCACTGTGATAGACTACATCCAATTTGCTGAGTAGAGTGTTGGAGGCTATTTTGCAAATGACATCGCCGAAGTCAAGGATCGGTAGGATAGTTAGTTTTACAAGGGCATGTTTGGCAGCATGAGTGAAGGTGTCACATCTGTTCCTTCTACGCCCTCTGGTGCTCATCCGGTGTCTTCTTGACCTGCACTTACTCCCCCTGTACTCTCTCTCTCTCTCTCTCTCTCTTTGATTGTGTGGTTGGAGACAGGTGTGCTGGAGTCAGAGCAGATCCCCACCAGCTGCAACTCGTTCCATAATCAAGACCTCTACAAATACTTGGTCCTGCCACTTCCACTCTGCCAGATCGTAATCTCTGCTTAGTCACTTCATGATTCTTGCCATTTTTGATTATTCAAGATCCTGTTACTCTGCTTTGCATGTTTCCCTGCCTGACACCATTGATCCTCTCATTGCAGTGACCCCCCTACTCTGGCTCCTGTCTCCTGTTCCACATCTCACCACCCAACTACCTTGGATTCCTCTCCGGACCATTACCCTGTTCAACTCAGCTACTCCAACCCCAGTCTCCACCTTTGGTTTTTCCACAACCCCTCCAAGCTTCCCCGGATCTGCACTCCATATCTCTCTCTGTTGAAATAAATATTTTGGTTTGTTCATCCCTGTCTCCTCATCTGAGTCTGCACTTGGGTTCCCCAGAGTCGCTCCGCCTAACAGAAGGAGGCTTTGTTGCGAAGTAGGAAGCAGATTCTAGATTTTATTTTGGATTGGAGATGGTTAATGTGAGTCTGGAAGTTGAGTTTACAGTCTAACCAGACGCCTAGGTATTTGTAGGTGTCCACGTATTCTAAGTCAGACCCGTCGAAAGTAGTGATGATAGTCCAGTGGGCGGGTGCGGGCAGCATTCGGTTGAAAAGCATGCATTTAGTTTTACTGACATTTAAGAGCAGTTGGAGGCCATGGAAGGAGTGGTGTATGATATTGAAGCTTGTTTGAAGGTTAGTTAACACAGTGTCCAAAGAGGGGCCAGATGTATACAGAATGGTGTCGTCTGCGTAAAGATGGATCTGAGAGTCACCAGCAGCGAGAGCAACATCGTTGATGTATATAGAGAATAGGCTTGGCCCAAGAATTGAACCCTGTGGCACCCCCATAGAGACTGCCAGAGGACCGGACAACAGTACTGTAATACCTAGCAATATGCTTGTGTTTCTAGCTCCAACAGTACAGTAATAACTAGCAATATCCTTGTGTTTCTAGCTCCAACAGTACAGTGATAACTAGCAATATGCGTGTGTTTCTAGCTCCAACAGTACAGTAATACCTAGCAATATGCTTGTGTTTCTAGCTCCAACAGTACAGTAATACCTAGCAATATACTTGTGTTATTAGCTCCAACAGTACTGCAATACCTAGCAATATGCTTGTGTTTATAGCTCCAACAGTACTGTAATACCTAGCAATATGCTTGTGTTTATAGCTCCAACAGTACAGTAATACCTAGCAATATACTTGTGTTACTAGCTCCAACAGTACTGTAATACCTAGCAATATGCTTGTGTTTATAGCTCCAACAGTACAGTAATACCTAGCAATATACTTGTGTTTCTAGCTCCAACAGTACTGTAATACCTAGCAATATGCTTGTGTTTCTAGCTCCAACAGTACAGTAATACCTAGCAATATGCTTGTGTTTCTAGCTCCAACAGTACTGTAATAACTAGCAATATGCTTGTGTTTCTAGCTCCAACAGTACAGTAATAACTAGCAATATGCTTGTGTTTATAGCTCCAACAGTACAGTAATACCTAGCAATATGCTTGTGTTTATAGCTCCAACAGTACAGTAATACCTAGCAATATGCTTGTGTTTCTAGCTCCACCAGTACAGTAATACCTAGCAATATGCTTGTGTTTATAGCTCCAACAGTACAGTAACACCTAACAATATGCTTGTGTTTCTAGCTCCAACAGTACAGTAACACCTAGCAATATACTTGTGTTTCTAGCTCCAACAGTACCGTAATAACTAGCAATATGCTTGTGTTTCTAGCTTCAACAGTACAGTAATACCTAGCAATATGCTTGTGTTTTTAGCTCCAACAGTACAGTAATAACTAGCAATATGCTTGTGTTTCTAGCTCCAACAGTACAGTAATACCTAGCAATATGCTTGTGTTTCTAGCTCCAACAGTACAGTAATAACTAGCAATATGCGAAATGCGTCCAGAGGGAGCTGAAGTTGCGGATTGCTGAGGGGAAGAGAGTGTATCAGGAGAAGATGGAGGACAAGCTGAGGCAGAGCCAGGTGAGAGAGGTGTGGAAGGGTATGAGAAATATCACTGGCTTCAAAAAGTCAAACAGTGGGCAGACGGAGGGGACCCAGGACAGAGCCAATGAGCTGAACCAATTTTTTAACAGGTTTGATACTGGCCCTGTCCACCTCCCCTCCAGCTCCCCAGACCACACACCCTCACGGCTGTCCCACCCCCACTTTGCTCACAACACCTCTGCTGAGACAATCAGTGACCCCACCTCCGCCCCTGCTCCCCCTGGACTGATCCTCAACACCCCCCTTCCCCCCCAACTCCCCACCTGGGCTGGCTTTCACCACCAACCAAGTGAAGAGAGAGCTGGAGAGACTACATCAGTGGAAAGCGGCGTTCTGACACACAGCTCTGTAGTCGCACAAATTGAGGGTGGATACTAAGGTTGCTTCCACTTTCATCCTCTTCATCTTCTCCTCTCCATCTTCTCTTCATCTAGTCATCCCAAAGCTGTCTAAGATGGCAGTCTCAGAGCTTTAGAGAGGGAAATGATTATCTGAATATTACATGCAACTACAGTACTGCTCAGTCAGTGAGCACAATATCAATCCTTTTCTGTAGGTGTGTTTCAGAGGGGAATCAGCGTTGAAAGGAGGTAACAGCGAGGAGTTTCCTGCTAAGGTTGATGGCTATGAGAATCGGATAAGGTCTCTGCCAGGTTCTGTACGGTAACTTCCTAAATGATTATCTGAATATTACCTGCAATTTCAGTACTGCGTCATCAAAACATCCTTTTCTGTGAAGATGTTTTCACTTTTAGAGGTTAAATTAGGTAGAAATTAGTTAGCAGTTATGAGAATAAGATAAGCTTCCTAACAAGTTGTGTAAAGTATCTTACTAAAATACAACTGCTAATACACACTGAGATAGACTGATAGGACCTGTCTGTAGTGACACCTCTAACACTGAGGTGCCCATTAATACACACTGAGATAGACTGATAGGACCTGTCTGTAGTGACACCTCTAACACTGAGGTGCCCATTAATACACATTGAGATAGACTGATAGGACCTGTCTGTAGTGACACCTCTAACACTGAGGTGTCCATTAATACACATTGAGATAGACTGATAGGACCTGTCTGTAGTGACACCTCTAACACTGAGGTGCCCATTAATACACATTGAGATAGACTGATAGGACCTGTCTGTAGTGACACCTCTAACACTGAGGTGTCCATTAATACACATTGAGATAGACTGATAGGACCTGTCTGTAGTGACACCTCTAACACTGAGGTGTCCATTAATACACATTGAGATAGACTGATAGGACCTGTCTGTAGTGACACCTCTAACACTGAGGTGCCCATTAATACACATTGAGATAGACTGATAGCACCTGTCTGTAGTGACACCTCTATCACTGAGGTGCCCATTAATACACATTGAGATAGACTGATAGGACCTGTCTGTAGTGACACCTCTAACACTGAGGTGCCCATTAATACACATTGAGATAGACTGATAGCACCTGTCTTTTCTTCATGAAACACTCATTGCTGAGAAGAATATCAGTAAGATTCTAATCTAGCTAATATCAATCCCTTTCTGGGAGAATGTTTTTTTTGGAGGTACATTTCTGTAAAATTAGTTAGGATCACTTTTTTTCTAAGTTCTGTAAATTGTAACTAAAATCCCACTGTTAATTCACATGAAATGTTCATTTCCCAAAATCTATATAACAATTTTATTATTTAAATAAATTATGAAAGAGATTGATGTGCTTTTGTTGGCTATTTAATAATGGCATGGAGTTGTTCATTGACAGACATGAACTGTATTTGTTGGAAACATCTATCACTTGATGGTTTCCTTATAGAGAGTTTTTTCTGCAAAACTATATATCCGCCTCACTCTCAGAGAAATAAGTAGCACTGTTATAACTAGTACTGCTATAACTAGTACTGCTATAACTAGCCTCACTCTCAGAGAGATAACTAGTACTGCTATAACTAGTACTGCTATAACTAGTACTGCTATAACTAGCCTCACTCTCAGAGAGATAACTAGTACTGCTATAACTAGTACTGCTATAACTAGTACTGCTATAACTAGCCTCACTCTCAGAGGAATAAGTAGCACTGTTATAACTAGTACTGCTATAACTAGTACTGCTATAACTAGCCTCACTCTCAGAGAGATAACTAGTACTGCTATAACTAGTACTGCTATAACTAGTACTGCTATAACTAGTACTGCTATAACTAGCCTCACTCTCAGAGAAATAAGTAGCACTGTTATAACTAGTACTGCTATAACTAGTACTGCTATAACTAGTACTGCTATAACTAGTGCTGCTATAACTAGTACTGCTATAACTAGTACTGCTATAACTAGTACTGCTAGGTTTTACACTGTTAATGTAACAAATAACTACATGTTTAATAGAGAACTCTACAGATTATACATTTGTGACATCAATATAAAAGAATCTGAGAACAGTAAAATTGTACACACATATGAAGGTACCCAAAAGCAATAATTTCTGATGAAAAAACACAAACGTATATATTGGTGTATATAGAGTTTTTAAAAAATCAACTCTTCACATTGAGATAGAAGGATAGGAACTATCTGTACTGTACTAACTACAAGGTCAGGTCACAAGTTACTTGCCTTGTCTTCAAACTGCCTCCATCAAAGTTCCAATGAAAAGAGTTTTAAAGGGCCTTGTCGGCACATATCTCCAGGAGACCGCTGTACTTTTGTACTGAGAGAACCTGGAATGAAAAGAAGAGAGAAAGTGCACATCTCAATAAAGCTTTGTTCTTTATAACAGCTAGCTGTCTCAGTCTCTCTGTAAGGTTTGTTCTTTATAACAGCTAGCTGTCTCAGTCTCTCTGTAAGGTTTGTTCTTTATAACAGCTAGCTGTCTCAGTCTCTCTGTAAGGTTTGTTCTTTATAACAGCTAGCTGTCTCAGTCTCTCTGTAAGGTTTGTTCTTTATAATGGCTAGCTGTCTCAGTCTCTCTGTAAGGTTTGTTCTTTATAACAGCTAGCTGTCTCAGTCTCTCTGTAAGGTTTGTTCTTTATAACAGCTAGCTGTCTCAGTCTCTCTGTAAGGTTTGTTCTTTATAACAGCTAGCTGTCTCAGTCTCTCTGTAAGGTTTGTTCTTTAAATGGCTAGCTGTCTCAGTCTCTCTGTAAGGTTTGTTCTTTATAATGGCTAGCTGTCTCAGTCTCTCTGTAAGGTTTGTTCTTTATAACAGCTAGCTGTCTCAGTCTCTCTGTAAGGTTTGTTCTTTAAATGGCTAGCTGTCTCAGTCTCTCTGTAAGGTTTGTTCTTTATAACAGCTAGCTGTCTCAGTCTCTCTGTAAGGTTTGTTCTTTATAACAGCTAGCTGTCTCAGTCTCTCTGTAAGGTTTGTTCTTTATAACAGCTAGCTGTCTCAGTCTCTCTGTAAGGTTTGTTCTTTATAACAGCTAGCTGTCTCAGTCTCTCTGTAAGGTTTGTTCTTTATAATGGCTAGCTGTCTCAGTCTCTCTGTAAGGTTTGTTCTTTATAACAGCTAGCTGTCTCAGTCTCTCTGTAAGGTTTGTTCTTTATAACAGCTAGCTGTCTCAGTCTCTCTGTAAGGTTTGTTCTTTATAACAGCTAGCTGTCTCAGTCTCTCTGGAAGGTTTGTTCTTTAAATGGCTAGCTGTCTCAGTCTCTCTGTAAGGTTTGTTCTTTATAACAGCTAGCTGTCTCAGTCTCTCTGTAAGGTTTGTTCTTTATAACAGCTAGCTGTCTCAGTCTCTCTGTAAGGTTTGTTCTTTATAACAGCTAGCTGTCTCAGTCTCTCTGTAAGGTTTGTTCTTTAAATGGCTAGCTGTCTCAGTCTCTCTGTAAGGTTTGTTCTTTATAACAGCTAGCTGTCTCAGTCTCTCTGTAAGGTTTGTTCTTTAAATGGCTAGCTGTCTCAGTCTCTCTGTAAGGTTTGTTCTTTAAATGGCTAGCTGTCTCAGTCTCTCTGTAAGGGTTGTTCTTTAAATGGCTAGCTGTCTCAGTCTCTCTGTAAGGTTTGCTGTCTTCTCTCTATTCTTGTGGCAGGTTTGTAACTGAACTCAATGGATGATAAAGTGGATTTTACTCACTGTAGGGCAGTGACATTTTATAAGGCATTATTCTCTAATTGTATGTTATTGTGAGAAGAATATGTAATAATTATGTTTAGTGTTGATCATTTGAAATCATTAATGTCTTCTGTGTGCTGTATGTGTCAGCATCCTGTTTCCTGTTGTTTGTCTCCGGGCCTCTAGAGGTCACCTGTGTTCCCCTCTGCTTTAGTTCTTCTTGTTAGCGTTATCCAGGTCACCTGTGTCTTGTTTCCCCTAGAGTATTTAAGCTGTGTTTTTTCCCCTTGTTCCTCACTCGGTTTTTGAGTCCTGGCTCTGTGTCTCCTTGCTGTGATTTTTGAGTCCTTCCAAGTCACCTAAGCTATTCCAAGTAAGCTATTCTGAGTTATTTGATTGTGTTTTTCTCCCCTCGTGGAGTTATTTTATTTCTCTCATGTTACCTTTTATTTTTGGATATCTGTTTTTTTATACCTCTTTGTGAGAAGAACTTTTGTTGGATTTTTTTGGACTCGCAAAGTACCTTTTCTTTAATAAATCTACTTTGCCTGGAGTTTTGCCTTGAGTGTTTCGTTTGGGTCCTACATTATCACCTCTGTGGCTAAGTGGTAGAACACTCACTCTCCACACCTGAGACCTGGGTTCGAGTCCAGCTTGTGACAGTATGGTTCTCCAGAGATGGGCTCCTGAGTGGCGAAGCACTCTAAGGCACTGCATCTTAGAGCAAGAGGCGTCACTGCAGTCCCTGGTTTGAATCCAGGCTACATTACATCCGGCCGTGATTGGGCACACAATTGGCCCAGCGTCATCCAGGTTTGGCCGGGGTAGGCTGTCATTGTAAATAAGAATTTGTTCTTAACTGACTTGCCTGGTTAAAAAAAATATCTAGTGTCTATACTGTGTAAGAAGACATTGGGACTCACTATATAATGTGCACCAATGGGCTTTTCTCCTTTGTCACATAGCTAAAAACATTAAGCTGACAAAGGACCCTATACTCCTATGGAGTATAGTACAACTATTCACAGATAGTGGGACATGAATTCACACAGTCCAAATGGCACTAAAACAGTATCTAGGTAATAGGGTACCATTTGGTACGTAGACCTTCACTGAAACAGCAGCAGAAGGTCTTGTAACAGCAGTTAGTGTAGACGCCAACTGTTTTAGTTCACACACACACACACACACAGTGTAGGTGCAGTACACACCCTACCAACTGTTAATGCATCCCCAGGTATACAACAGTGATGTCACAGATTCAGAGAACAGAACTTAGGGGAAGGTTACTCACTGAACAGATTAACAGAACAGAAAAAACTCGTAACAAACTTTCTGTATAACCACCTAACCAATGGCTGCCTCCCAAAGGTACCATATTCCCTTTACAGTGCACTGCTTTTGACCAGGGCTCTATGAGTAGTGCACTATGAAGGCATTAGGATGCCATTTGGGAAGCAACCATGGACCGGGTCCAATAAGTGTTCTTAACATTGTAGAGTGGACTCAGGGGAATCAGATGAAATCTGGTGTTGTTCTTCCCTTGCTTCCTAATAGGTCTCCTGGGACACCACCCTCCTTCTACCCCTCCAATACAGAGCACAAGTAGTACATGAAACCTTGACGTCTTGGAAGTAAGTAAGGAAGGAAAACAGAGGGGGAGGGGAAGGAAGGAGGGTGGTGTTTCTCTTATCTGCTTCTATACGTCTGTCTGCCTTTCACTTCTCACTGTTGTTACAGCTTCTATACGTCTGTCTGCCTTTCACTTCTCACTGTTGTTACAGCTTCTATAAGTCTGTCTGCCTTTCACTCCTCACTGTTGTTACAGCTTCTATAAGTCTGTCTGCCTTTCACTTCTCACTGTTGTTACAGCTTCTATAAGTCTGTCTGCCTTTCACTTCTCACTGTTGTTACAGCTTCTATAAGTCTGTCTGCCTTTCACTTCTCACTGTTGTTACAGCTTCTATAAGTCTGTCTGCCTTTCACTTCTCACTGTTGTTACAGCTTCTATAAGTCTGTCTGCCTTTCACTTCTCACTGTTGTTACAGCTTCTATAAGTCTGTCTGCCTTTCACTTCTCACTGTTGTTACAGCTTCTATAAGTCTGTCTGCCTTTCACTTCTCACTGTTGTTACAGCTTCTATAAGTCTGTCTGCCTTTCACTTCTCACTGTTGTTACAGCTTCTATAAGTCTGTCTGCCTTTCACTTCTCACTGTTGTTACAGCTTCTATAAGTCTGTCTGCCTTTCACTTCTCACTGTTGTTACAGCTTCTATAAGTCTGTCTGCCTTTCACTTCTCACTGTTGTTACAGCTTCTATAAGTCTGTCTGCCTTTCACTCCTCACTGTTGTTACAGCTTCTATAAGTCTGTCTGCCTTTCACTCCTCACTGTTGTTACAGCTTCTATAAGTCTGTCTGCCTTTCACTCCTCACTGTTGTTACAGCTTCTATAAGTCTGTCTGCCTTTCACTTCTCACTGTTGTTACAGCTTCTATAAGTCTGTCTGCCTTTCACTTCTCACTGTTGTTACAGCTTCTATAAGTCTGTCTGCCTTTCACTTCTCACTGTTGTTACAGCTTCTATAAGTCTGTCTGCCTTTCACTTCTCACTGTTGTTACAGCTTCTATAAGTCTGTCTGCCTTTCACTTCTCACTGTTGTTACAGCTTCTATAAGTCTGTCTGCCTTTCACTTCTCACTGTTGTTACAGCTTCTATAAGTCTGTCTGCCTTTCACTCCTCACTGTTGTTACAGCTTCTATAAGTCTGTCTGCCTTTCACTTCTCACTGTTGTTACAGCTTCTATAAGTCTGTCTGCCTTTCACTCCTCACTGTTGTTACAGCTTCTATAAGTCTGTCTGCCTTTCACTTCTCACTGTTGTTACAGCTTCTATAAGTCTGTCTGCCTTTCACTTCTCACTGTTGTTACAGCTTCTATAAGTCTGTCTGCCTTTCACTTCTCACTGTTGTTACAGCTTCTATAAGTCTGTCTGCCTTTCACTTCTCACTGTTGTTACAGCTTCTATAAGTCTGTCTGCCTTTCACTTCTCACTGTTGTTACAGCTTCTATAAGTCTGTCTGCCTTTCACTTCTCACTGTTGTTACAGCTTCTATAAGTCTGTCTGCCTTTCACTTCTCACTGTTGTTACAGCTTCTATAAGTCTGTCTGCCTTTCACTTCTCACTGTTGTTACAGCTTCTATAAGTCTGTCTGCCTTTCACTTCTCACTGTTGTGTTGCAGCATGGATTGTATCCAGTGATACAACGGGAGGAACAGAAGGTTTTACTGTAGGCTATAACATTGACAAAGCCACATCTACACAAACAACTAGCATATGTGATATACGACTGCATCTGCAGCCTACTTAAAACTGTAAGGGAGAAAAGTGAGTGAGAGAGAGAGAAAGAGGGGTGGACTAGAATGAAGAAGAAGAAGTCATAATTTAAGGGAGAATGACAGCAGAGAAGGAGAGGAGAGGAGAGGAGAGGAGAAGGAGAGAAGGAGAGAAGGAGAGGAGAGGAGAAGGGAAGGAGAGAAGGAGAGGAGAGATGGGAATGGGACAAGGAGAGGAGAGAAGGAGAGGAGAGAAGGAGAGAAGGAGAGGAAAAGGGAGAGAAGGAGAGGAGAGAAGGAGAGGAGAGAAGGAGAGGAAAAGGGAGAGAAGGAGAGGAGAGAAGGAGAGAAGGAGAGGAGAGAAAGAGAGGAGAGAAAGAGAGGAGAGAAGAAATGTGTGATATACGACTCCATCTGCAGCCTCCTTAAAACTGTAAGGGAGAAAAGTGAGTGAGAGAGAGAGAAAGAGAGAGAAGGAGGGGTGGACTAGAATGAAGAAGAAGTCATAATTTAAGGGAGAATGAGAGGAGAGGAGAGGAGAGGAGAGGAGAGGAGAGGAGAGGAGAGGAGAGGAGAGGAGAGGAGAGGAGAGGAGAGGACTAGAGAAGGGAAGGAGAGATAGGAATGGGACAAGGAGAGGAGAGAAGGAGAGGAGAGGAGAGAAGGAGAGGAAAAAGGAGAGGAAAAAGGAGAGGAAAAAGGAGAGGAGAGAAGGAGAGGAGAGAAAGAGAGGAGAGAAAGAGAGGAGAGAAAGAGAGGAGAGAAGGAGAGGAGGAGAAAGGTGTGGAGGAGGAAGAAGAAGAAGTCATAATTGAAGCGATGAGAGAGAATGACAGCAGAGAAGAAGAGAAGGATGTTCTGTCCCTGGAATGGAAACTGTCTAATTGAGGTAGAAGCAGAGCATTGTGCTTCTATTTTCAAGCCTTACTATTGAGAAAGGCCACTGTAGGCAGACCTGGCTCTCAAGAGAAGACAGGCTACGTGCACACTGCCCACAACATGAGGTGGAAACTGAGCTGCACTTCCTAACCTCCTGCCAAATGTATGACCATATTGGAGACATATTTCTCTCAGATTACACAGATCCACAAAGAATTAGAAAACAAACCCAATATTGATAAACTCCCATATCTACTGGGTGAAATACCACAGTGTTTCATCACGGCAGCAAGATGTGTGACCTGTTGTCACAAGAAAAGGACAACCAGTGAAGGACAAACACCATTGTAAATACAACCCATATTTATGTTGATTTATTTTCCCATTTGTACCTTAACTATTTGCACATCATTACAACACTGTATATAGACATAATATGACATTTGAAATGTCTTTATTCTTTTGGAACCTCTGAGTGTAATGTTTACTGTTAATTTTTTTTGTTCATTTCACTTTTGTTTATTATCTACTTCACTTGCAATGTTAACATATGTTCCCCATGACAATAAAGTCCCTTGAATTGAAATTGAAAATTAAATTGAGTGCATCTGCTGCAGTCGGCTGTGAGAGAGAGAGAGAGAGAGAGAGAGAGAGAGAGAGAGAGAGAGAGAGAGAGAGAGAGAGAGAGAGAGAGAGAGAGAGAGAGAGAGAGAGAGAGAGAGAGAGAGAGAGAGAGAGAGAGAGAGAGAGAGAGATGCATGCAGTTTGGATAAGTGGGCTCATGGCTATCAGAGCACACAGCAATACTCCTCCTCTTCCTCCTCTTCCTCCTCCTGCTCTTCTACAGTCAGCCATCATTCAATAACCATTCCTAGCCTGTAAACAACCAGCTCCCTGCCCTCCTGGAGTCTCCTCCAACCTCCAGCACTGTGTTAACAGACCTACCACCAGGACCATACAGAGAACCAGAGCACAGAGAGACTGTGCCCTGACTGTGGAGTACCTCAGTGGGCCTTGAATCCTGGACCGTGTCCCTCTCTCCCCTCTCCCTCTGGTTCTCTCCCCAAGGCTGGGGCCGCATTGTCCTGGTCCCTCCTGGCCCCACTCGGCCCCACTACAAGCTACCAGAACGTTCATGGGGCCAACACCTCCAGCTGGGCCCACCTCTCTTTGCACGTCCCAAAATGGCACCCTATTCCCTTAAAAGTGCACTACTTTTGACCAGAGCCCATAGGGATCCCCATAGGGCTCTGTCTAAACTAGTGCACTACATAGGGCTCTGTCTAAACTAGTGCACTACATAGGGAATAGGGTGCCATTTGGAACTCTGCCTCTGTTTCTTTCAACCTCTTCCCAATGGCAGATGGAACCAAGACAAAAACCCACCAGGCCTTTCATACCACTCCAGCTCCTATATAACGAACTATATAAGGGACACACACAAACACACAGGGGTAGAGAGGGAGAGAGAGCGGGGGGAGAGAGGGGAGATGGGGAGTTAGGGGGCTGTTATTCCTGTTTCGTTCCAGCAGGAGAATTCCACCCTAGTGGAAACAAAGGTGGCTATAATAGAAAGGAATCCAGAGGCTGTCTGTTTATTGATGGTATTGTGTTAGGAAATACACACTGAAATACATCTAGCACAATCTAGCTCTCTCTCTCTCTCTCTCTCTCTCTCTCTCTCTCTCTCGGGCTGATTCTCTCCATCCCTCACACACACACATACAGACACATGCACACGGTACAGACACAGACACACACACCTCTGAGAGCTGGCGATAACTGCTTAGCAGTGAACGCTTGCTTCTACAATTCATCCCAGTGCCAGAACGCCTCGTGCTCCAGAGTGAGAGACGGGGGACGGGTGGGCGAGTAGCAACTAGCAAGTCATGAGTGGCAACAAAGAGAATCAGACAGACACCAGAGAGAGGCAGAAAGGGGGAGGAGAAGAGGCAGGGAAACAGACAGACACCAGAGAGAGGCAGAAAGGGGGAGGAGAAGAGGACAGGAAACAGACAGACACCAGAGAGAGGCAGAAAGGGGGAGGAGAGGAGGACAGGAAACAGACAGACACCAGAGAGAGGCAGAAAGGGGGAGGAGAGGAGGACAGGAAACAGACAGACACCAGAGATAGGCAGAAAGGGGGAGGTGAGGAGGACAGGAAACAGACAGACACCAGAGAGAGGCAGAAAGGGGGAGGAGAGGAGGACAGGAAACAGACAGACACCAGAGAGAGGCAGAAAGGGGGACGAGAGGAGGACAGGAAACAGACAGACACCAGAGAGAGGCAGAAAGGGGGAGGAGAGGAGTACAGGAAACAGGTAAACCGTCGCCGGCTATCACAGGGAAGCTCCGTCATCATCCCATCTAGCTCCAGCATCGGCCCGGAGCTCTCCTCTCCTAACAGAGGAGAGGAGAGGAGAGGAGAGGAGAGGAGAGGAGAGGAGAGGAGAGGAGAGGAGAGGAGAGGAGAGGAGAGGAGAGGAGAGGAGAGGAGAGGAGAGGAGAGGAATAGCCTGGGGTCAACAATCCACCAGCACCACCATGTGGTGACTAGAGGAACAGCCATGATAACAGACCATTACAGACTGGCTCACATTCCAATGTCAAGTCAACATATGAATATCATTATTGTCATGCTCTTGAGCCTTTAGCCCAGTTTCACCTTCATTTTCAAAATACTATAAATAGCACACACATTGTCTGGAGGTGGGAGTTGGGAGGTGGGATGTGGGAGGTGGAGTTGGGAGTTGGGAGTTGGGAGGTGGGAGGTGGGAGGTGGGAGGTGGGATGTGTCTTAGCCCCATGACAACATGACATATGTCTTAGCCCCAAGACAACATGACATATGTCTTAGCCCCAAGACAACATGACATATGTCTTAGCCCCAAGACAACATGACATATGTCTTAGCCCCAAGACAACATGACATATGTCTTAGCCCCAAGACAACATGACATATGTCTTAGCCCCAAGACAACATGACATATGTCTTAGCCCCAAGACAACATGACATATGTCTTAGCCCCAAGACAACATGACATATGTCTTATCCCCAAGACAACATGACATATGTCTTAGCCCCAAGACAACATGACATATGTCTTAGCCCCAAGACAACATGACATATGTCTTAGCCCCAAGACAACATGACATATGTCTTAGCCCCAAGACAACATGACATATGTCTTAGCCCCAA
The DNA here is from genome assembly GCA_023634145.1 of Thymallus thymallus. Lineage (NCBI taxonomy): Eukaryota > Metazoa > Chordata > Actinopteri > Salmoniformes > Salmonidae > Thymallus > Thymallus thymallus. The sequence goes on from JAKYLM010000065.1 coordinate 24,794, forward strand.
GACAACATGACATATGTCTTAGCCCCAAGACAACATGACATATGTCTTAGCCCCAAGACAACATGACATATGTCTTAGCCCCAAGACAACATGACATATGTCTTAGCCCCATGACAACATGACATATGTCTTAGCCCCAAGACAACATGACATATGTCTTAGCCCCAAGACAACATGACATATGTCTTATCCCCATGACAACATGACATATGTCTTAGCCCCAAGACAACATGACATATGTCTTAGCCCCAAGACAACATGACATATGTCTTAGCCCCAAGACAACATGACATATGTCTTAGCCCCAAGACAACATGACATATGTCTTAGCCCCATGACAACATGACATATGTCTTAGCCCCAAGACAACATGACATATGTCTTAGCCCCAAGACAACATGACATATGTCTTATCCCCATGACAACATGACATATGTCTTAGCCCCAAGACAACATGACATATGTCTTAGCCCCAAGACAACATGACATATGTCTTAGCCCCAAGACAACATGACATATGTCTTAGCCCCAAGACAACATGACATATGTCTTAGCCCCAAGACAACATGACATATGTCTTAGCCCCAAGACAACATGACATATGTCTTATCCCCAAGACAACATGACATATGTCTTAGCCCCAAGACAACATGACATATGTCTTAGCCCCAAGACAACATGACATATGTCTTAGCCCCATGACAACATGACATATGTCTTAGCCCCAAGACAACATGACATATGTCTTAGCCCCAAGACAACATGACATATGTCTTATCCCCATGACAACATGACATATGTCTTAGCCCCAAGACAACATGACATATGTCTTAGCCCCAAGACAACATGACATATGTCTTAGCCCCAAGACAACATGACATATGTCTTAGCCCCAAGACAACATTTATAGAATACAATTACAAAACTGCACATTTCTTCAACACATGTTTGCCCCGGGGCCCCAAAAGCGGTAGTCCGGCCCTGTTCACATATACTGTACATACAGACAGACACACACACACATCCTCTCTCTCACACACACTCGCAAACTCACACGGACCCACGCACCAACACACACACACTCCTCCGTAAGCAGCAGTAGTTAACCCTATCTGAACTGAACTGGTCTGTAAGACATAATAAATGTCATTCAATTTTAATATAGCTAAAGGTTACTGTCTGTACTTAACAAAGCAAGGTTAGCATTCACTGTCTGGCAAGGACACAATGACCGTCTCTCTCTCTCTCTGTGTTGCATGCTGGGAGCGGAAGTGTGGCGCGGGGTGTGAGAGCGGCACGTTTGAACTTGATTTCAAGTTTAAAATCTTTTTCTGGGTTTTATTTATGTTTTTTGGGGGGTTTTATTTATGCACAATTTTTGGTTTATTATATAGGTTAGTTTAAGAAAAATCTGGTGTGAGGAAGTATTTTGACTAAGGCCATGGCGTCTCTCTCCGGCGAGGATAACTATCAAAAATGGGTGCAAAGTGTTCTCGGATCAAGCAATTACCGTAGAAGACGTACTTTTAGCAATGGGCGAGGTTGTAGGGCACGAAAATATAGTATCGGCGTCCAGAATGAACAAGGCGGTGGTGGTGTTTCTGAAAGATGGAAAATTGGTAAACAGCCTTGTGGAAAAAGGAATTGTTATTGCTGATTCCCTGGTGCAAGTAATACCTTTACGCGCACCGGCTACCAGGGTTACCATTTCAAATGCACCGACATTTATTACAAATGAGCAAATTACAAAAGAACTGAGTCGCTTTGGAAAGTTTGCTGGATCCATTAAAATGTTGCCGTTCGGGTGTAAAAACCCAGCATTAAAACATGTTGTCCTTTCGAAGACAAGTATTCATGTTTTTAAATGCGCAATCTAAGGAATTGGATATATCGTTTCGCATTCAGCAAGGGGACAGCTCCTATATGATTTATGCAACGACAGAAAGTTTGCGTTGTTTTGAATGCGGGGATTTAGGACATAAGAAGCTCACGTGCCCGCATAAGAAACAATCAGAAAATGAAAAGAACGAGGGAAATAATGATAAGCAAAACGCTCAAAGCAAAATAAAACAAAAGTCATGACAATGAACAACGGCCAATTGGTGTAAAGGAGGTGAGCATTCCAGAAAAAAACCAAAAGATAAACGGGGTTAACGATAAGGATTCAGAGGATACGGATTCGGCAGGAGAACCCAGCGTTATTCCTCAAACTGGTTCTCCAACGGAGAAGAGTGCTCTAGATCCAAGTTCAAAGTCAGAGGTGAGTGAGTTTATTTCAACTATACGAGCTGGTGATAATGCTGTGGGCCCGATTGTTGGGATGGAGGAAGTTGTTGCTGATGAAGATAAGGAAGGCGTTCACGGTGATGAGGATGCGAGTGTTAGCGGATTACAGAATAACGTGTTTATGGAGAGTGAAAACAGTGAAGAAGAAGGGGACGATTGTGACAATTGTTCGGAGTTCTCGGAGATTGATTGTAGTCAGTCTTTGGAAGATGTTTATTCTGTCGAAGAGTTAAATGAGTTTCTGGATTTGACTAAAGGGACATTTTAGTCAAATCCCAAAAAAAATTCCCCGATGTTAAGAAGTTTATCAAATCAGTGGCGTTGGCTCAGAGGACGGTGGGATATGAGGTCATTTCAAAACAGAAACGTTTTCGGCTGAAAAAGTTTCTAACAAATGTACGTAAAACTCATAAAGATAATGTAAAACTGTCAAAATGGAAAAAATAAAGCACATGGGTGTGGGATCTATTCTAACTTTCGTTTTGTGTTTTTGTCATTTGTTGTTTTTTTCCCCAGCAATGCAGATTCTTAGACTAGGATCATTAAACGTGAATGGGCTGAGGGAAGGAGGAAAAAGAGGTTTACTCTCTGAGTTTCTTAGGCTTAAAGATTCAGAAGTAATATTTTTACAAGAAACTCATAGTGATATTAAAAATGAATCGGAGTTAAATTTGTGGTGGAAAGGAAATATTTGTTTAAGCCATGGCACAAATGTCAGTTCAGGTGTAGCGATTTTATTTTCAACTCACCTCAATGTTAATATTTTATATTAGAAATAGAAATAGAGAGAGGACGTATTTTGATGGTGAAAGCTAAAATTGAAAACCAGATATTCATTTTTATAAATATTCATGCTCCAAATAAAGGGTCAGATAAAATCATTATGTTTAGGAAATTAGGAGAGTTTTTAAAAAGTTATACTGTAGATGGGATGCTAATCATTGGGGGGATTGGAATTGTACTCTTAATTTTCTTTTAGATAGGAATAATGAGGAACCACATCCTGTATCAGTAGCTGTTTTAAAATGTATTATAGTGCAGAATGATTGGGTAGATGTATGGAGAGACCGGAATAAAGAGATGAAGCAATATACATGGACAAAAGTTTTGCAGGGAATGATAAGGGTAGCAAGACTCGACAGGTTTTATGTCAAGTGTGCTGAAAATAATAGAATAATGGGGTGTGATATGTTGTCTATCAGATCACAATTTTATTACAGTGAATATTATTCTGACACAAGCTAAATCTAAAAGTCCATATTGGAAATTTAATGTTGCATTGTTGAAAGAAAAAGAGTTCATAGAGAAGTTTGAAATGTTTTGGAAAGAATGGGGTTCTAAGAAAAATGAATTTGAGAATTTGATACAATGGTGGGAAATAGCAAAGACACAAATAAAAATATTTTGTCAGCAGTATACTTGTTTTTCAACAAGAAAAATAAAACAAAACATTTCTGAAATAGAACAAGAGATTGTAAACATCACATCTGGTATGATTCAGAAATCTCCCTCGTTTGGCGCCGCCCTGAGTGGTCGCCTGTTAAGCAGCTCCCGTTGTTCGTGCATTAATTGTTGTTTTAGTTCGTTTCTTTCGTCTATTTTCGTCTATTTTCTTTAGTTTTATTTTTTATTTTGCTACAGTCGAACTATAACAGTTCAGGATTATGGATTTTATGGATTTTATCGCAGCTGAACGTCGACAGGAGTCGTCAACTGTTATTATTTACAACAGAGCCCAGCTCCTGGATTTAGCCCACGCAGCGCTGCTGCTCCCCGGGGAAAAGTTTGATATTCCGGACGAATTGAAAAGACGACGCCGTGGATGCAGGGCGGGATTGAAATGTAAGGCAAAGCGGAGGAGGTTCAAGTACAAGCCGGTTATACCGTCTATTATTATGGGCAATGTGAGGTGTCTACATAACAAGATGGATGAGCTGGCGGGACTTGTTCGTGGACAAAGGATTTATCGGGAAACGAGCCTATTGTGTTTTACTGAGACTTGGCTGAACGGTAACATCCCCATAGAGAACGTCACTATCGACGGTTTCCAGACCATCAGAGCGGACAGGGATCGCGTCTCTTCCGGTAAGAGTAAGGGTGGTGGGCTGGCTTTATTAGTTAACAACAGATGGTGTCATCCGAACCATATTACTCTTAAGGAACAGTTTTGTAGCCCGGACATTGAACTGCTAGCCGTTAGCCTGAGACCCTACTATTTGCCGAGGGAATTCACGGCGGCCATTGCTGTTATTGTTTACATCCCGCCCTCTGCTGACGCAAACGCAGCGTGTGACGTCATCCACTCTGTTATCGCGAGGTTACAGACAGCGCATCCCAGTGCTTTCTTTGCCATTTCGGGGGATTTTAACCATGCATCTCTCAAACTTGTATAGAAAAGAAGAAACGGATTCTGAATGCGTGTCACAGACACTGCAGCAGCTGCCTTCTATCACGAAAACACAGAGTGAGATTCTGGACAGTTCTGTATCATTCGAGGAGTTAACTGATGTCGTTAAACAGATGAACCCGGGTAGAGCACCTGGAATTGATGGACTATCAGTGGACTTTTTTAAAGCTGTGTGGAAATACATTGGAAGAGACTTTTATGAGGTGATCCAAGAGTGTTTTAAAGAAAAGCGCCTTCCCACAAGTTGCCATCGGGCAGTATTAACACTTTTACCAAAAAAAGGTGACTTGAGTGATCTAAAAAACTGGAGGCCGGTGTCAATTTTAACAACTGACTATAAGCTAATAGCTAAAGTGTTGGCAAATAGGCTGAAAACTGTATTAGGAGATGTAATGCATCAAGATCAATCCTACTGCATTCCAGAAAGAACCATATATGACAACATCTTTATGATCAGAGACATTTTAGATTAATCTAAATTATATGAAGAAAATGTTGGCTTTCTGTTCTTGGATCAGGAGAAAGCATTCGATAGAGTGGATCATGGTTTTCTGTATGTAACAATGAGTGTTTTTGGGTTTGGAGAGAGTTTTATTTCCTGGATCAAACTCTTATATATGAATGCCTCTTGTATTTTAAAAATAGGTGGTGGGTTAAGTAAACCAATAAGGTTGCTTAAGGGTATAAGACAAGGATGTCCATTCTCTGGTCAGTTATACGCTTTAGCAGTGGAACCACTCCTATGTATTTTAAGAAAAGAACTGTCTGGTCTAAAGGTTGAAGGTAACTGCAATGCGTTTAAGTTAACAGCCTATGCAGATGATATTACTGTAATTGTGAAAGATCAAAGAGATATTGATGTGGTAGAGCATCATCTGCAAGACTGAACTGGAGTAAAACGGAAGCATTTTGGTGCAATGAAAAAGATAAATGTGGACATGTCAATGCAAAACCTGTTATCCCTGGATATGTAAAGTGGGAAAAAGATGGATTTAAGTTTTTAGGCATTTTTTTAGGTTCAGAAGTATATCAAAGAAAAAACTGGGAAGGTGTTAAAGATAACATTTGTAATAGATTATCAAAATGGAATAGGATTTGACCTCAATGATCATATAGAGGGAGAGTGCTAGTCATAAAAAATCTGGCAGCCTCATTATTATGGCATAAAGTAATTGTGTTAAACCCACCAGATGAACTAATCAGGGAAATTCAAAGAGTGATGGTAAATTTTTTCTGGAATGGACAACACTGGTTAAGAGAATCAGTACTGTATCTGCAGTTGAATGAAGGAGGCCAAGGCCTTATAGACATTAAGTCCAAGGTAGCTGGTTTTAGACTGCAGATTGCACAAAGACTCCTATATAATCAGTCTCAAAACTGGACACAAATAGCTTGTGCTTTACTAAGAAGAGTAGGGCGGATGAACTTGGATAGACACTTATTCTTAATGAATTTGAAGGAAGTGGATCAGTTTCAGCATCAGTTTTAAATGCTTGGCAAATATTTATTGTTAAAAGAGAGCTATCTGAAGAAAATCATGAGTGGGTTCTTGAAGAACCTTTGATTTTTAATCCTCTTTTATCTAATGTGATGTTAAAATCTAAAGGTGTCTGCACAAGCTTGGTTAAAGCAGGAATATGTAAAATCGGTCATCTTCGGTCAAGGGACACATGGATTTCTGCAGAAAAATTGGCCATGAAGATTGGTATTTACTCGGTTAGGAATGTTGAAAAGTTATTAACTGAGATACAGGAGTCTTTTACGGTAATACCATTGCAAGCTGAAATGGTTAACTGTTTTCCCCAGCATCAGGGTGGGTGTAAATGTAGGAGAGTGGCAGGAGGAGGAGGGGAGACTTCTTACTTTTACAACGCCTGAGATTGGTCTATTTGACACTATATCTAAGAAGTCACTTTATCTTGTTTGTGTAAAATATTTTAATATAAGAGCACTGCAAGATCTCCCAGAGACCAAATGGACAAATTTTGTTGAATCAGGGGCCTCTCCAAAAGGATGTTGGAGGACATTGTATAAGAAACCAATTGAGAAAAGAAGTGGAGATTTGCAATGGAGGATCTCTCATTGGAGTATAGCAACAAACTGTCATAAAGTTCACTTAGATCCTTTGCAAGGAGAAGAGTGTCTATTTTGTGGTCTACCAGAAACAGTCTTTCATATATTTATTGGGTGTTCAAGGCTATTAGAAATTCTTGGTGTGTTAAATGACTTGAGCCATAATTTTGGTTTTTACTTAAAAATAGTTTTTTTATTTTTGGACCAAAATATAACACCTTGAATAAAAGCAAAATTGTTTTGATAAATGTTTTATTTGGTTTGGTTGACAAGAAAGAGAAAAATGCAGTTTAATATTGATGCTGATCCGTTGAACATGTTCAGAGCTCTGGTATAAAGCAGGCTGGTTATGGAGTATAAATATTAGGAATTGGTGAAGGACACTGAATCTTTCTTCTATTTATGGGGTGTTGGAAATATTGTATGTCAACCCAATGAAGAGGGAGGAGTTAATGTAATGGTGTAAAAGATGTGTTTAAAGGCAAATTTTAAAGATATTTTATGAGGAGGAGGAATTGATGAAGTAATGTGTATAAGGAGTATGTAATTTTGATGGATTAGAGTGTAATAAAAGAGATGTTAAAAGTCAAAAGTCTTTCTCTCTCTTTCTCTCTCTGTCTGTCTCTCTCTCTCTCTCTCTCTCTCTAATAGACTTTATTGACATGGCAAGTTAAATGACTTACATTGTCAAAGTATACATATAAAATAAATGGTGGTACCAACAGCAATAATGCTAGTAGTTCCCTGGAGCAGAGTGAGCACAGCCTGTCCTCTCTGGGCAGCCAGGTTTACCTGTGACGACCGGTCTCTATAGCACAGCCTGTCCTGTCTGGGCAGCCAGGTTTACCTGTGACGACCGGTCTCTATAGCCAGCCTGTCCTGTCTGGGCAGCCAGGTTTACCTGTGACGACCGGTCTCTATAGCACAGCCTGTCCTGTCTGGGCAGCCAGGTTTACCTGTGACGACCGGTCTCTATAGCCAGCCTGTCCTCTCTGGGCAGCCAGGTTTACCTGTGACGACCGGTCTCTATAGCCAGCCTGTCCTGTCTGGGCAGCCAGGTTTACCTGTGACGACCGGTCTCTATAGCACAGCCTGTCCTGTCTGGGCAGCCAGGTTTACCTGTGACGACCGGTCTCTATAGCACAGCCTGTCCTGTCTGGGCAGCCAGGTTTACCTCTGACGACCGGTCTCTATAGCCAGCCTGTCCTCTCTGGGCAGCCAGGTTTACCTCTGATGACCGGTCTCTATAGCACAGCCTGTCCTGTCTGGGCAGCCAGGTTTACCTGTGACGACCGGTCTCTATAGCCAGCCTGTCCTCTCTGGGCAGCCACGTTTACCTGTGACGACCGGTCTGTATAGCCAGACTGTCCTCTCTGGGCAGCCAGGTTTACCTGTGACGACCGGTCTCTATAGCCAGCCTGTCCTGTCTGGGCAGCCAGGTTTACCTCTGATGACTGGTCTCTATAGCACAGCCTGTCCTGTCTGGGCAGCCAGGTTTACCTGTGACGACCGGTCTCTATAGCCAGCCTGTCCTCTTTGGGCAGCCAGGTTTACCTCTGATGACCGGTCTCTATAGCCAGCCTGTCCTCTCTGGGCAGCCAGGTTTACCTTTGACGACCGGTCTCTATAGCCAGCCTGTCCTCTTTGGGCAGCCAGGTTTACCTCTGATGACCGGTCTCTATAGCCAGCCTGTCCTCTCTGGGTTGCCAGATCTGTCTGTGACGACCGGTCTCTATAGCCAGACTGTGCTCGCTGAGTCTGTACATAGTCAATGTTTTTCTCAGTTTTCTATCAGTCACAGTGGTCAGATAGTCTGCCACCATGTACTGTCTGTTTAGAGACAAATAGCATTGAAGTTTACTTAGATGTTTTGTGGTGTCTTTCCAATAGGTCATATATTTAGCTTTGTGATTATTTGGTTGGGACATATTTTCTGACTGATGTCTTGATGGTTGTAAAATGTGATGGCTCTTTTTTCTATTAGAATAAGGAGGGGGTTTTGGCCCAATTCTACTCTACATGCCTTATTTTCAGTTTTTCTTTGCACTTGCAATACAGTCTTGCAAAACTCTGCATGCAGTATTTAGATTGGATGTTTGTCCCATTTGGTGAATTCATTATTAGAGAGCGGACCCAACACTTCACTGACATATAGAGCAGTTGGTTCTATGACTGTTGGAACATTTTGGGCCAGATTCTAATTGGAATTTGGATTTTAATGGCATAGAATGCTCTTCTTGCTTTGTCTCTCAGCTGGTTCACAGCCCTGTGAAAGCTACCTGTGGTGCTGATATTTAGTCCTGGATACGTGTAGTTTCTGGTGGGTTCTAATAGAACTGTGTCATAATAGAATGTAGATTTGTCTTCCTGATTTCAGGACCTTTTATGGAATATCATTCTATGAGTTTTTTTAGGTTAACTGTCAGAGCCCAGTTCAGACAGAACCTGTGCAGATGATGTAGATGTTGCTGTAACCCCTCCTTAGTGGGAGACAGTAGCACCAGGTCATCTGGTCCAGCAGACACTTGAGGTCAGTGTTGTGTAGGGTGACCAGGTGCTGCAGATTCCCCTAATGTTTCTGCCAATTCATAATGTAGATGTTAGATAGTGTTGGACATATTGAACTGTTTCACTCCACGTCCCTGAGAGAAGAAGTCTGTTTGCTTGTTGCCAATTTTAACCACACATTTGTTTTTAGTGTACATTGATTTAATAACATCAGATGTTTTCCCTCCAATACCACTTTCTATTGGTTTATAAAAAAAGATGCCAAATTGAATCCGATGCTTTCTTGAAGTCTACAAAACACCAGTAGATTTAGGCTTAGTTGTGGGTTACTTGTTGGTCAGTTAGAGTGAGGAGGGTGTAAATATGGTCTGTTGTTCGGTCATTTGTTCAAATCCAATCTGTCTTCTGTTCAGGATGTTGTGTTCATGATGTAGGAAATGATGTAGTCTGCTATTTATCGTGCTGCAGAGAAGTTTACCCAAGTTGCTGCTAATGCAAATTGCTCTAATTATTTGGGTCAAATTGTTATAGATTGGTGTGATCAATCCATGGTTCCAAACATCAGGGAAAATAGCTGCAGAGAGGAAGATGTTGAAGAGTTTAGTATAGCCAATGGGAATTATTTATTTTTCCTTTATTTTACTAGGCAAGTCAGTTAAGAACAAATTCTTATTTACAATGACGGCCTAGGAACAGTGGGTTAACTGCCTTGTTCAGGGGCAGAACGACAGATTTTTACCTTGTCAGCTCGGGGATTCGATCCGGCAACCTTTCAGTTACGGGCCCAACACTCTAACCACTAGGCTACCTGCCGCCCCTGCTGCAAATATACAGACCAATTAGTGGTCTGTATATTTGATCATTTCATTTAAAATATCAACAGCACCACAGGCCTTTTTGGGTTGGAGAGTGCATAGTTTTTCCAATAATTCTTCTTCTGTAGTTGGTATCCACAGGATTCTGACCGTCTTTGACTGATGATTCAAGGATTTGTAATTATTCTTCTATATGTTTTTGTTCTGGGCTCTTTGTTATATTACTGTAGAGGGTTGTTATATTACTGTAGAGGGTGGTTATATTACTGTAGAGGGTGGTTATATTACTGTAGAGGGTGGTTATATTACTGTAGAGGGTGGTTATATTACTGTAGAGGGTGGTTATATTACTGTAGAGGGTGGTTATATTACTGTAGTGGGTGGTTTTATTACTGTAGTGGGTGGTTATATTACTGTAGAGGTTTGTTATATTACTGTAGAGGTTTGTTATATTACTGTAGAGGTTTTGTTATATTACTGTAGAAGTTTGTCATATTACTGTAGAGGGTTGTTATATTACTGTAGAAGTTTGTTATATTACTGTAGAGGTAAAGGGATTTTTCCACATATCCCCATGTTGGAAAGCCAATTCCTCATGATGAGGTTTAAGTTATTCAAATTCTCCCAGAAGTTGTTTGATTCTATGGATTCCTCCGTTCCATCCAGCTGATTTCTAATGTGCTGTTCCTTTTTTGTTCTTAGGGTATGTTTGTAGGGTTTCATTGTTTCCCCGTATTGAAGGCAGAGATTTTTGCAATCATTATCAAACAATTTTTCATGATCTATTCTTTTTGGTTCGCTCCTATGTTTCTATAGATTAGCCAAGGAGGCTAATTTGTCAAATATAAAGTTTATGTTCCAAACAGCCAAATGTACCCCTTCATTGCTGTAGGAGAATGTTAAGGCTAAGTTGTCCAGGAGACATTGTATTGTTTGGCTACTAGTTGCTGTTTGGTAGATTTCTGATTTCTGTTTTCACTCCAAAAAACCACCTGTTTGGTAGCTTGTCATTTATTGGGCCGTGATGCTTCATGGTTGGGTTCTGCTTTTCTCCGGTACACTGTGATTTTACTGTGGTCTGAGAGAGGTGTTAGTGGGCTGACTGTGAAGGCTCTGAGAGACTCTGGGTTGAGGTCGGTGATACAATAGTCTACAGTACTGCTGCCAAGGGATGAGCTGTAGGTGTACCTACCAAAAGAGTCCCCTCTTAGCCTGCCATTGACTGTACAGACCCAGTGATGGACAGAGCTTCAGGAGCTGTACTCCATTTTAGTTTTTCACTTGGTCAGGGTTGTTTCTGGAGGGGTATGTGGAGAGGGAAAGGTTGTTTCTTCCTGGTAGGTGTTTGTCCCCATGACTGTTAATAGTGTCTGGTTCGTCTGCTGTTCTACCATTCAGGTCTCCACAGACCAGTACGTTGCCTTGGGCCTGAAAGTGACTAATCTCCCCCTCTAGAATGGAGAAACTCTCTTCATTGAAGTAGGGTGACTGAAGGTGAATGTATGTGACACAGAGGAAGACATTTTTATCTGTTAAGACAGCCTCCTTGTTGAATTTTAACCAAATAAAGAATTATGTTTTGATCAATTCGATTGAATGAGTTAGTTCAGATTTATACCATATTAGCATTCCCCCAGAGTCTCTGCCAGGTGTGATTCCTTTAAAATTAATACAATTAAATTAATCTCCCTATAACCTAGTGGACAGCCTGTGGAAACATCACTTCCTGTAGTAATACAATATCATCATCATCCATTTCTTTCAGGAAGTCTGGGTTTCTGCTCTTTAGTCCAAAAGCAGAGTTCTTGTGCTCATCTTACCATGACCCTGGCCCTATCACATGTGAACATAGTAGACTGGTGGGGGTTGGGCCAGTTGCTCCTCTCACAGCCTGTGCGTAGCTCTGCCTGCCGGGCTGTGGCTCCTCCAGGTGTGGGTCTGCGGTGGGGGGAGGGGGGTGTTGGAGGTGGGGTGTGGCTGGTCTGGAGGGGGTAGAGTGGGGGCTGCTGGGTGTTGGAGGTGGGGTGTGGCTGGTCTGGAGGGGGTAGAGTGGGGGCTGCTGGGTGTTGGAGGTGGGGTGTGGCTGGTCTGGAGGGGGTAGAGTGGGGGCTGCTGGGTGTTGGAGCTGGGGTGTGGCTGGTCTGGAGGGGGGTAGAGTGGGGGCTGCTGGGTGTTGGAGGTGGGGTGTGGCTGAACTGAAAGGGGTAGTGTGGGGGCTGCTGGGTGTTGGAGCTGGGGTGTGGCTGGTCTGGAGGGGGTAGAGTGGGGGCTGCTGGGTGTTGGAGGTGGGGTGTGGCTGAACTGAAAGGGGTAGTGTGGGGGCTGCTGGGTGTTGGAGCTGGGGTGTGGCTAGACTGGAGGGGGTAGAGTGGGGGCTGCTAGGTGTTGGAGCTAAGGCCAGTTCTTTCTCCAAGATGTTCAAATGTTCATAGATGACCAGCAGGGTCAAATAATAATAAAAGTAGTTGTGGAGGTTGCAACAGGTAAATACATCAGGAGTGAATGTCACTTGGTTTTTCAGTGCAATAGAGCGAGAGTGAGATGAAAACAGCAGGTCTGGGACAAGGTGGCACGTCCAATGAACAGGTCAGAGTTCCATAACCGCAGGCAGAAGAGTAGAAACCGGTGCAGCAGCACGACCAGGTGGACTGGGGACAGCTAGGAGTCATCAGGGCAGGTGGTCCTGAAGCATGGTCCTCCGGGTAGGCTCAGGTCCTCCAGGATAGGAGGTAGAGTGGGAGAGAGAGCGAATTAGAAGGAGCATACTTAAATTCACACAAGACACCGGATAATAACATCAGATTTAACAAACTGACCCTAGCCCCCCGGCACATAGACTATTGCAGCATAGATACTGGAGGATGAGACAGGGGGGGTCAGGAGACACTGTGGCCCCTTCCGACAATACCCCCGACAATACCCCCGGACAGGGCCAACCAGGCAGGATATAACCTCACCACTCTGCCAAGCACAGCCCCTACACCAATAGAGGGATATCAACAACCACCAACTTACTACCCTGAGACAAGGCTGAGTATAGCCCACGAAAGATCCCCTCTGCTGCGAGGTGGCGACAAACCGGACAGGAAGTGACGCACACCTCCTAGGGATGGCATGGAAAGCACCAGTAAGCCAGTGACTCAGCCCCTGTAATAGGGTCAGAGGCAGAGAATCCCAATGGAGAGATGGAAACCGGCCAGGCAGAGACAACAAGGGTGGTTCGTCGCTCCAGAGCCTTGCCGTTCACCCTTGCACCCCTGGGCCAGACTACACTCATTCATAGGATCTACTGAAGAGATGAGTCTTCAGTAAAGACTTAAAGGTTGAGACAGAGTTTGCGTCTCTCACATGGATAGGCAGACCATTCCATAAAAATGGAGCTCTATAGGAGAAAGCCCTTCCTCCACCTGTTTGCTTAGAGATTCTAGGGACAATAAGGAGGCCTGCGTCTTGTGACCGGAGCGTACGTGTAGGTTTGTACGGCAGGACCAAATCTTTCTCTCTTGCAGCTCCTCTCTTAGTGTGGTCAGGTCCTTCTTTCTGCTCTACCTGGCTTTATGGAGCTCTCTCATCTCTGTTAGATCAGCCAGCTCTCTATTGAGTCTGTCTCTTTCTTGCTGAACCTCTTCCAGCTGTGTTGCAAGGCTGCTGTCCTGCTCTGTCCACACCTTGGTTAGGAGATCCTCTAAGGTGTGGATGTCTGGTTGCTGTTTGCTCATACTATCCCTGAGCAGGACCACCTCCCCCTCCAGTTTGGTGAAACCAACCCTCATGGCAGCCATGGTGGTGAGGAGGGCCTGAGCCTGTTCTGCACTGAGGGGGTCGTTCTCCTCCTGGGGCGTTTCCTCCACTATGGTGGGAAAAGTGGTGCTGTATGTGCATTTTTGGGTTTGTCACTGGTGGTGTCCTTCTCTCTCTGCTCTCTCCTTAATGGTCTGAAAGTCTGTTCCAGACAGCCTAAGGTTACCTTGCACCATGACAGTCCCAGTCTTGTAGAGGTTGATTGTCATCATGGTGCTGTCAGGGTCGTCTGTCTCTTTGACCTTCAGCTTCCACCCATTACAGATTCCCTCTGTCTTTATGGATGGGTAGTGAGAGCAGACTGCTGAGAGCCATGCATCTGGCTGGTCAGTGAGAATTACTCACATCACCAATTTTGTAGAGGTTTGCAAAAAGGGTTTCTGGCCTCCCAGGTTTAAAAGCTTTCCTCGTTGTATAACTTTTGGTAGAGTGGGGAAATGGTGCCAGTGGGATCTGCTACTGCTGCTGCTACTGCTGCTACTGCTACTGCTGCTACTGCTGCCATGGTAACCAGTTTTGTTTGTCTGCTGCTGTTGCTAGCTAGCTATTATTGAGCTAAAAAAATAAATAATCTTCACACATAATCTTCATGTAGTTGTATTACCTCCCCTTGCTAGGTTTGTTCTAGCTCATTTTTCTGGCTAGCTCGTTATCCTGCCGGCTAGGGTTCTGTTATGTAGCTAGCTAGCAAGAGTCAAAACTACCTCTCCACACCTCTCTACCTCCCCACCTCCCCACCTCCCCACCTCCCCACCTCTCTACCTCTCTACCTCTCTACCTCCCCACCTCTCTACCTCCCCACCTCTCTACCTCCCCACCTCTCTACCTCTCTACCTCTCTACCTCTCTACCTCCCCACCTCCCCACCTCTCTACCTCTCCACCTCTCCACCTCTCTTTCTCTCTTTAATTAAAAAAAGAGGTTGAATTAATCATCTAATACCATAGAGGTTGAATTAATCATCTAATACCATAGAGGTTGAATTAATCATCTAATACCATAGAGGTTGAAATAATCATCTAATACCATAGAGGTTGAATTAATCATCTAATACCATAGATGTTGAATTAATCATCTAATACCATAGAGGTTGAATTAATCATCTAATACCATAGAGGTTGAAATAATCATCTAATACCATGGATCTTCAATGAATTATCTTTAAATATTTACATCACTCAATGATGACCAGAACACATAGGGTTAGGCCCATAGGACCTTAGGTCTCTGTGTAGGGGAATAGGTTGCCATTTGGGACTCACGCTACTCTGTTCCCCTCATCAAGATCTAAACCACATCCTGATTAAAGAGAGGGAAAGTAGATATTTGTCTTCTTATCGTTTGGTGACCTTCTGAATCAGAAGAAACCTCCTACTGGCACTTGATTGCAGCGAAGGGCCACTTTGGCATATTTTCTATTCTGTTTCATCTCAAGAACCAGCTGTGACTGCAATCACAAAACTCTGTGGGTTGTTTGTGTGATAAAAACATCCTACGGTTACATTGGTTGTGTTGCTTATATGAGTAAGGGTTAGTCCCAAATGCCACCCTATTCTATTTCTTGGTCAGAAGTAGTGCACTATGAAGGGAATAGGGTGCCATTGGAGGCAGCATAGATCTATCCGTCTCGAAGGCCCATGTGACGAGTAAGTCTCTCTATTTAGATGCTAGGCTTAAGTCAAGCTTTAGAGAGCCTGTATGGAAGAAAGATCCAGACACATGAAAGGCCTGTTCACCTAGGGTCGTTCTCTTTCCCTGTTCTGGCTCCATGTCCGTCTAGGGTCGTTCTCTTTCCCTGTTCTGGCTCCATGTCCGTCTAAGGTCGTTCTCTTTCCCTGTTCTGGCTCCATGTCCGTCTAAGGTCGTTCTCTTTCCCTGTTCTGGCTCCATGTCCGTCTAAGGTCGTTCTCTTTCCCTGTTCTGGCTCCATGTCCGTCTAAGGTCGTTCTCTTTCCCTGTTCTGGCTCCATGTCCGTCTAAGGTCGTTCTCTTTCCCTGTTCTGGCTCCATGTCCGTCTAAGGTCGTTCTCTTTCCCTGTTCTGGCTCCATGTCCGTCTAAGGTGAGTCAATGTGCAGGGGTACCAGGTAATAACATGGCTATGTACAGAGAGTACCAGTACTGAGTCCATGTGCAGGGCTACCAGGTAATAACATGGCTATATACAGAGAGTACCAGTACTGAGTCCATGTGCAGGGCTACCAGGTAATAACATGGCTATACATGGGTAGAGTCCAGTGTGTGGGTAGAGTCCAGTGTGTGGGTAGAGTCCAGTGTGTGGGTAGAGTCCAGTGTGTGGGTAGAGTCCAGTGTGTGGGTAGAGTCCAGTGTGTGGGTAGAGTCCAGTGTGTGGGTAGCGTTCAGTGGTTGGGTAGAGTCCAGTGTGTGTATAGATTCCACTGGGTGTGGGTAGAGTCCAGTGTGGGGCTAGAGTCCAGTGTGGGGCACACTCTTAGAAGTAAAGGTGCTATCTATAACCTAAAATGGTTCTTCAGCTATCCCCATAGGAGAACCCTTTGAAGAACCTTTTTTGGTTTCAGGCAGAACCTTTTTGGTTCCAGGCAGAACCGTTTTGGTTCCAGGCAGAACCGTTTTGAGTTCCATGTAGAATCATTTACACAGAGGGTTCTAAAATAGTTCTGCCTGGAACCAAAAAGGATTCGAAGGGTTCTCCTATGGGGACAGCTGAAGAACCCATTTTTTAAAAGTGTAGAGTCCAGTGTGTGTATAGAGTCCAGTGTGTGTATAGAGTCCAGTGTGTGTATAGAGTCCAGTGTGTGTATAGAGTCCAGTGTGTGTATAGAGTCCAGTGTGTGTATAGAGTCCAGTGTGTGTATAGAGTCCAGTGTGTGTATAGAGTCCAGTGTGGGGGTAGAGTCCAGTGTGGGGGTAGAGTCCAGTGTGGGGGTAGAGTCCAGTGTGGGGGTAGAGTCCAGTGTGGGGGTAGAGTCCAGTGTGGGGGTAGAGTCCAGTGTGGGGGTAGAGTCCAGTGTGGGGGTAGAGTCCAGTGTGTGTATAGAGTCCAGTGTGTGTATAGAGTCCAGTGTGTGTATAGAGTCCAGTGTGTGTATAGAGTCCAGTGTGTGTATAGAGTCCAGTGTGTGTATAGAGTCCAGTGTGTGTATAGAGTCCAGTGTGTGTATAGAGTCCAGTGTGTGTATAGAGTCCAGTGTGTGTGTGTATAGAGTCCAGTGTGTGTGTGTATAGAGTCCAGTGTGTGTGTATAGAGTCCAGTGTGTGTGCATAGAGTCCAGTGTGTGTGCATAGAGTCCAGTGTGTGTGCATAGAGTCCAGTGTGTGTGCATAGAGTCCAGTGTGTGTGCATAGAGTCCAGTGTGTGTGCATAGAGTCCAGTGTGTGTGCATAGAGTCAGTCCATATGTACAGTATATATACACAATACCAGTCAACAGTTTGGATACACCAACTCATTCAAGGGTTTTTCATAATTTTTACTATTATCTACATTTTAGAATAATAATGAAGACATCAAATCTATAAACTGACACATATGGAGTCATGTAGTAACCAAAAAGGTGTTAAACAAATCAAAATATTCTTTATATTTTTGATTTCTCAAAGTAGCCATCCTTTGCCTTGATGACAGCTTTGCACACTCTTGGCATTCTCTCAACCAGATTCACCTGGAATGCTTTTCCAACAGTCTTGAAGGAGTTCCCACACTTGTTGGCTGCTTTTTTTATTTGTTTATTTAATTAGGCAAGTCACTTAAGATCAAATTCTTATTTACAATGACGGCCTACCAAAAGGCAAAAGACCTCCTGCAGGGATGGGAGCTGGGATAAATAAATACAATTAAATAAAAATATACAAGAGAGACAACACAGCACTACATAAAGAGAGACCTAAGACAACAACATAGCAAGGCGGCAACACATGACAACACAGCATGGTAGCAACACAACATGACAACAACGTGGTAGCATGTGCAGGGGTACCAGGTTTCCTTCACTCTGCGGTCCAACTCATCCCAAACCATCTCAATTGGGTTGAGGTCGGGTGATTGTGGATGCCAGGTCATCTGATGCAGCACTCCATCATTCTCTTTCTTGGTAAAATAGCCCTTACACAGTCTGGAGGTGTGTTGGGTCATTGTCCTGTTGGGAAACAAATGATAGTCCCACTAAGCGCAAACCAGATGGATGGCGTATCGCTGCAGATTGCTGTGGTAGCCATGCTGGTTAAGTGTGCCTTGAATTCTAAATAAATTACAGACAGTGTCACCAGCAAAGCACCCCCACACCATCACACCTCCTCCTCCATGCTTCAAGGTGGGAACCACACATGCAGAGATCATCCGTTCACCTACTCTGCGTCTCACAAAGACATGGAGGTAGGAACCAAAAATCTCAAATTTGGATTTAAAGAATTTCCACCGGTCTAATGTCAATTGCTCGTGTTTCTTGGCCCAAGCAAGTCTCTTCTTCTTATTGGTGTCCTTTAGTAGTGGTTTCTTTGCAGCAATTGGACCACGAAGGCCTCTGAACAGTTCATGTTGAGATGTGTTTATTACTTGAACTCATGTATTTGGGCTGCAATTTCTGAGGCCGGTAAATCTAATGAACGTATCCCCAAATTTGGTCTTTAATTCAGGGCCGACAGACAAGTGATTTTTTACCTCTTCCATTTTGAGCTGCATGTGTGACAGAACTCCAATCCTGTTTATGATTATACCTTATTGCAAAATGTATGTTTTGTTGTCAATGACTATATTTGAGTTTAACTATAATATTAGTTGTATTATTTCTTCTTTTGTCTTTTCTGGAGGATTAAACTTTCAATAGCGATATTTTGGAGATTATTTCATTTTCAAATAACCGAAAGTGAGAGGTTATAATCTGAATAAAGGCCATTCTGAAACATGGGGTGAGACATTCATACTAATCTGCTAGATTAGGTATTCCAGGGGTACGACAAATAAAAATGTGAATCACATGTTTTTCATGTTCAGAGAAATAACAACACAATGTCAAATACAGGAAGCCTAGTCAAATAACTAACATCCAATCATATTATCTGTTACTCTCTCAAGGGAATTCCACTGTGTTGCTGTGAGAGGACCATGTTAATTCCTTAGTGATGTGGACACCGACAAACTTGAAACGCTCCACCTACAGACCTGTTGATGTGGATTGGGGCGTGCTCGCCCCTCTGTTTCCTGTAGTCCACCATCAGCTCCTTTGTCTTGCTGACGTTGAGGGAGAGGTTGTTGTCCTTGCTCCACACTGGACAACATACTAGGGCTTATAACGATACAATGCTAAACGCGGTAGCAATTAAGCACTAGTGTTCTGTTCGGTGCTTTTCATCTATATGACGTATACAGCAGTACTTCAAAAACAGAAATGCATTATTCTGAAAGGAAATGGGAAACAGATAAAAATGACTGCAGCCCTGAAGGTTACTGGGATGTAAGTGAAGTAATCTTTTAATAACTGCATTTATTTGGGGGGTTTCTGTTTTTCTGGGCGTAATTCAATTATTTTAAAGAGTGGACTCTGTGCACTGCGCTTTCCAGAGCTTCAGAAGTGACACAACCAATAATAGTTGTTCGTAGCACAATGACTGAAGCACAATGACTGAAGCACAATGACTGAAGCACAATGACTGAATCACAATGACTGAAGCACAATGACTGAAGCACAATGGCTAATAAACACACTGTGTTGGGGGCTACAGCTGTCTTCACACAAATATTTAGCATGTTTTCTCAGTGGGCTCTGATCAAAGGTAATGCACTATATAGGGGATAACAGGGTGGCAGTTGGGTCCAGACCTGGGGTCAAATATTATTTAGGCCGTTTTAATTTACATTTTGAAGTAAGTATTTGGATATTTTTAAAGTTGAATATTGGAATGTATTTGGAAATACACTTGGAAAGTGTTTGAAAATACAAAAATACATTAACTCAAATTTATAGGAAATTATTTGAAAATACTTCCAATAGAAGTAGTTGATTTGGGCCACATTATTTGAAAATACATTTCAAATGTCATATTACGTGCAAATAGTTAAAGTACAAAGAGGAAAATAAATAAACATAAATATGGGTTGTATTTACAATGGTGTTTGTTCTTCACTGGCAGTGCATCTCTCTAGTCTGTCTGTCTTGTTAACCTAGCTGGGAAGTGCATCTCTCTCTAGTCTGTCTGTCTTGTTAACCTAGCTGGGCAGTGCATCTCTCTCTAGTCTGTCTGTCTTGTTAACCTAGCTGGGCAGTGCATCTCTCTAGTCTGTCTGTCTTGTTAACCTAGCTGGGCAGTGCATCTCTCTCTAGTCTGTCTGTGTCTTGTTAACCTAGCTGGGCAGTGCATCTCTCTCTAGTCTGTCTGTCTTGTTAACCTAGCTGGGCAGTGCATCTCTCTCTAGTCTGTCTGTGTCTTGTTAACCTAGCTGGGCAGTGCATCTCTCTCTAGTCTGTCTGTCTTGTTAACCTAGCTGGGCAGTGCATCTCTTGGTCTGTCTGTGTCTTGTTAACCTAGCTGGGCAGTGCATCTCTTGGTCTGTCTGTGTCTTGTTAACCTAGCTGGGCAGTGCATCTCTCTCTAGTCTGTCTGTCTGTCTTGTTAACCTAGCTGGACAGTGCATCTCTCTCTAGTCTGTCTGTCTTGTTAACCTAGCTGGGCAGTGCATCTCTCTAGTCTCTGTCTTGTTAACCTAGCTGGGCAGTGCATCTCTCTAGTCTCTGTCTTGTTAACCTAGCTGGGCAGTGCATCTCTCTCTAGTCTGTCTGTCTTGTTAACCTAGCTGGGCAGTGCATCTCTCTAGTCTGTCTGTCTTGTTAACCTAGCTGGGCAGTGCATCTCTCTAGTCTGTCTGTCTTGTTAACCTAGCTGGGCAGTGCATCTCTCTCTAGTCTGTCTGTCTTGTTAACCTAGCTGGGCAGTGCATCTCTCTCTAGTCTGTCTGTCTTGCTAACCTAGCTGGGCAGTGCATCTCTCTCTAGTCTGTCTGTCTTGCTAACCTAGCTGGGCAGTGTATCTCTCTCTAGTCTGTCTGTCTTGTTAACCTAGCTGGGCAGTGCATCTCTCTCTAGTCTGTCTGTCTTGCTAACCTAGCTGGGCAGTGTATCTCTCTCTAGTCTGTCTGTCTTGTTAACCTAGCTGGGCAGTGCATCTCTCTCTAGTCTGTCTGTCTTGTTAACCTAGCTGGGCAGTGCATCTCTCTAGTCTGTCTGTCTTGTTAACCTAGCTGGGCAGTGCATCTCTCTCTAGTCTGTCTGTCTTGTTAACCTAGCTGGGCAGTGCATCTCTCTAGTCTGTCTGTCTTGTTAACCTAGCTGGACAGTGCATCTCTCTCTAGTCTGTCTGTCTTGTTAACCTAGCTGGGCAGTGCATCTCTCTCTAGTCTGTCTGTCTTGTTAACCTAGCTGGGCAGTGCATCTCTTGGTCTGTCTGTGTCTTGTTAACCTAGCTGGGCAGTGCATCTCTTGGTCTGTCTGTGTCTTGTTAACCTAGCTGGGCAGTGCATCTCTCTAGTCTGTCTGTCTTGCTAACCTAGCTGGGCAGTGCATCTCTCTCTAGTCTGTCTGTCTTGTTAACCTAGCCGGGCAGTGCATCTCTCCCTAGTCTGTCTGTCTTGTTAACCTAGCTGGGCAGTGCATCTCTCTCTAGTCTGTCTGTCTTGTTAACCTAGCTGGGCAGTGCATCTCTTGGTCTGTCTGTGTCTTGCTAACCTAGCTGGGCAGTGCATCTCTTGGTCTGTCTGTGTCTTGCTAACCTAGCTGGGCAGTGCATCTCTTGGTCTGTCTGTGTCTTGTTAACCTAGCTGGGCAGTGCATCTCTTGGTCTGTCTGTGTCTTGCTAACCTAGCTGGGCAGTGCATCTCTTGTCTGTGTCTTACTTGCTTGCCAGCCACTTCCAGGGCTGTGTTCTGTGACTTTGTGCCTGACAAAAGTGAGAGTGAAATACAACTATTTATTACGTTTGATAAACGGCAACGGGCAATAATGTTTGTAAACTACAGCTCGGAAAAGAACATGCATTCATATGCGCGTGCACAAAATGAAACTCGCGCTGACCAGCAGCAACCTCTGTGGGGACCAGTCCAGACAATACATGGGTGTGATGGCACTCCTCATAGGCTAACATAATTTAAAACAAGACAATGATTATCTAGTCTCTCTGTCATGGTTTAGTTACAACTCTGGACTAATGCAAGATGGAAAGCAAAGGATTCACATTGACTATTGATTTATATATTGAATTAAAATGTTGATTAGCTGGGCATACTGGGCAATATGGATGAACATCTCTCAGTAAATAATAACCATCAAGTATTCAGCCAAGCCATAGTATAAATAGTATTTATATTTGAAAATGTATAAAAGGAAATCTGGGGGAGACAGTTTGAATGGTTCTGATGCAGCTGATAAAATGAATAATAGTTTTGTCATCTATAATTTACAGGTGCTATGCTGGATCATCAGCCAGTACAAGCACAGACTCAGTTGATCCACATCCAACCTCAGCCAGTACTAACACAGACCCAATACAGCCGTCTTCAGCAAGTACTAACACAGACCCAATACAGCCGTCTCCAGCAAGTACTAACACAGACCCAATACAGCCGTCTTCAGCAAGTACTAACACAGACCCAATACAGCCGTCTCCAGCAAGTACTAACACAGACCCAGGTGAAGTGCAGGCAGCCTCAGCCAGTACTAGCACAACCAGAGGTGTACAGCCAGTATCAGATACAAGCAGCTCAGACCCTAATAGAACAGTTGCTGCTCCACCAAATGACCCAGCAGATTGGCCCCCAGTCTTAACAGACTTTATGAGGACTGAGTTAGTGCGCAGAGGTCCATTCAAACCAGGACTGGATTTTTCTTACCCTAAAGACAAGTCTAGAAGAGGTTTTCATTCGGGCTTATTACAGAGACAGCTGTCAAATGGGGAAAAGATTACCTGGAGCTGGCTTTCATAATCAATCTGCTGGGCTAGACAATCTGGACCCTTTCTTTCTAAAATTATCCGCCGAAATTGTTGCAACCCCTATTACTAGCCTGTTCAACCTCTCTTTCGTATCGTTTGAGATCCCTAGAGATTGGAAAGCTGCCGCGGTTATCCTCCTATTCAAAGGGGGAGACACTAGACCCAAACTGTTATAGACCTATATCCATCCTGCCCTGCCTTTCTAACGTCTTCAAAAGCCAAGTTAATAAACAGATCACTGACCACTTCGAATCCCACCGTACCTTCTCTGCTATGCAATCTGGTTTCCGAGCTGGTCATGGGTGCTCCTCAGCCACGCTCAAGGTACTAAACGATATCATAACCGCCATCGATAGAAGACAGTACTGTGCAGCCGTCTTCATCGACCTGGCCAAGGCTTTCGACTCTGTCAATCACCGCATTCTTATTGGCAGACTCAACAGCCTTGGTTTCTCAAGTGACTGCCTTGCCTGGTCCTGCACGACATTTGCACTCTGTATATAGATTCTCTATTGTGTTATTGACTGTACGTTTGTTTATTCTCATGTGTAACTCTGTGTTGTTGTTTTTGTCTCACTGCTTTGCTTTATCTTGGCCAGGTCACAGTTGTAAATGAGAGCTTGTTCTCAACTGGCCTACCTGGTTAAATAAAGGTGAAATTTAAAAATGTACTTAATTAATTAATTAATTAATGGAAGCAATAGTGACTGAAGTAAGAGACTCAAAGTACTTCTTCATTATCTTGGACTGACATTAGTCACCAGGAGCAAATGTCCATTATTCTGAGAAGCGTAGCTTTAAAGGGAAAGACAGATCAAGGAGCACTTCCTCGGCTTTGTGAATGTTGAGGTTACAACAGGCTTGAATCTGTCCACTGTCATCTTAGATAAGATGAACGAGCTGAAGATTCCATTTGAAGATTGTAGAGGGCAAGCTTATGATAATGGGGCCAACATGAAGGTCAAGCAACAAGGAGTACAAGCCAGATTACTCAAAAAAAATCTCAGCGCCGTGTTCGTCCCATGTGGAGCACATACTATAAACCTTGTCATTGCAGATGCTGACAAATCTTCAAAAGATGCAGTTGGGTTCTTTGGGCATGTGCAAAAGCTCTAAATCTTCTTTTCAGCAGGCACACAAAGATGGAAGTCAAGGAGTGACACAAGATGGGAGAGCAGGCTCCAAAGTGTTCATGCAATCAGGTATCAGGCTTCTGAGGTTCAGGAGGCATTACTGGAAGCCAGACAGATGATCAACGATCCTGTGGCCAAAGTGGAGGCACAAGCACTTGCAGAGGAAGTTGTGTTCTACCGCTTCTTGATTTGCTGTGTCGTATGGTGTGAGATACTGACAATGACAAACAAGGTGAACAAGCTCCTCCAATCCACCTCAATGTAGTTGGATATCGCAGTGAATTGAATCTAAAAAAAATGCAAAGGCCTCCCTCATACCGGGAAACTGGATTCTCTGAGACCCAGACAACAGCCAAAAGCATTTGTGAAGAAATGAATGTGGAAGCTGTTCTGAAAGAGAAGAGACTGAGAAATAGCAAGAGGCATTTCAGCCATGAGGCTCCTGATGAACCAGTGACTGATGCACTGAAAAACCTGGAAGTCAACTACTTCAACATTGTGGTCGACTCTGCTGTGACATCCATGGATGAGAGATTTGAAACACTCAACCAGATGGATAGCCCTAAGAATTGCAGTCACCCTACCAGTAACATCGGCAGAGAGGAGCTTTTCAAAATTAAATCTCATCAAAAGCTACCTGAGGTCTTCCATGTCACAGGAACGTTTGAGTGGTCTGGCCATCATGACCATAAATCATGACGTGGGGAAACACATGTCCGATGATGACATCATTGATGAATTTGCCTCAAGAACGTGCAGAAGAGGAACATTTTGATGTGCATTTGTGTAAATGACTGCTTAACTAACTATGTGACATAATTTCTCAATTTCTTCCAGACAGTCCAGATAGACTGGTGCCCATGCTGATGCTGAAAATGCCCAGGCTGTAGAGGGAACCAACGTTAATCACACAGCTGTATAAGTTTTATTTGACTATTTTGAGACATATAGCTGTTCCACAGCCTATAGGCTTATGTTACATTGTATAGCCAAAGATCACTGTATAATATAGTGAGGACTGGACTAATTACCAGGCAGCAGAGCCAAAGATCACTGTATAATATTGTGAGGACTGGACTAATTACCAGGCAGCAGAGACAAAGATCACTGTATAATATAGTGAGGACTAATTACCAGGCAGCAGAGCCAAAGATCACTGTATATTATAGTGAGGACTGGACTAATTACCAGGCAGCAGAGCCAAATATCACTGTATAATATTGTGAGGACTGGACTAATTACCAGGCAGCAGAGACAAAGATCACTGTATAATATAGTGAGGACTAATTACCAGGCAGCAGAGCCAAAGATCACTGTATAATATAGGGAGGACTGGACTAATTACCAGGCAGCAGAGACAAAGCTAACTGTATAATATAGTGAGGACTGGACTAATTACCAGGCAGCAGAGACAAAGCTAACTGTATAATAGTGAGGACTGGACTGATTACCAGGCAGCAGAGCCAATGATCACTGTATAATATAGTGAGGACTGGACTAATTACCAGGCAGCAGAGCCAAAGATCACTGTATAATATAGTGAGGACTGGACTAATTACCAGGCAGCAGAGCCAAAGATCACTGTATAATATAGTGAGGACTGGACTGATTACCAGGCAGCAGAGCCAATGATCACTGTATAATATAGTGAGGACTGGACTAATTACCAGGCAGCAGAGCCAAAGATCACTGTATAATATTGTGAGGACTGGACTAATTACCAGGCAGCAGAGACAAAGATCACTGTATAATATAGTGAGGACTAATTACCAGGCAGCAGAGCCAAAGATCACTGTATATTATAGTGAGGACTGGACTAATTACCAGGCAGCAGAGCCAAATATCACTGTATAATATTGTGAGGACTGGACTAATTACCAGGCAGCAGAGACAAAGATCACTGTATAATATAGTGAGGACTAATTACCAGGCAGCAGAGCCAAAGATCACTGTATAATATAGGGAGGACTGGACTAATTACCAGGCAGCAGAGACAAAGCTAACTGTATAATATAGTGAGGACTGGACTAATTACCAGGCAGCAGAGACAAAGCTAACTGTATAATAGTGAGGACTGGACTGATTACCAGGCAGCAGAGCCAATGATCACTGTATAATATAGTGAGGACTGGACTAATTACCAGGCAGCAGAGCCAAAGATCACTGTATAATATAGTGAGGACTGGACTAATTACCAGGCAGCAGAGCCAAAGATCACTGTATAATATAGTGAGGACTGGACTGATTACCAGGCAGCAGAGCCAATGATCACTGTATAATATAGTGAGGACTGGACTAATTACCAGGCAGCAGAGCCAAAGATCACTGTATAATATTGTGAGGACTGGACTAATTACCAGGCAGCAGAGACAAAGATCACTGTATAATATAGTGAGGACTAATTACCAGGCAGCAGAGCCAAAGATCACTGTATAATATAGGGAGGACTGGACTAATTACCAGGCAGCAGAGACAAAGCTAACTGTATAATAGTGAGGACTGGACTGATTACCAGGCAGCAGAGCCAATGATCACTGTATAATATAGTGAGGACTGGACTAATTACCAGGCAGCAGAGCCAAAGATCACTGTATAATATAGTGAGGACTGGACTAATTACCAGGCAGCAGAGCCAAAGATCACTGTATAATATAGTGAGGACTGGACTGATTACCAGGCAGCAGAGCCAATGATCACTGTATAATATAGTGAGGACTGGACTAATTACCAGGCAGCAGAGCCAAAGATCACTGTATAATATTGTGAGGACTGGACTAATTACCAGGCAGCAGAGACAAAGATCACTGTATAATATAGTGAGGACTAATTACCAGGCAGCAGAGCCAAAGATCACTGTATAATATAGGGAGGACTGGACTAATTACCAGGCAGCAGAGACAAAGCTAACTGTATAATATAGTGAGGACTGGACTAATTACCAGGCAGCAGAGACAAAGCTAACTGTATAATAGTGAGGACTGGACTGATTACCAGGCAGCAGAGCCAATGATCACTGTATAATATAGTGAGGACTGGACTAATTACCAGGCAGCAGAGCCAAAGATCACTGTATAATATAGTGAGGACTGGACTAATTACCAGGCAGCAGAGCCAAAGATCACTGTATAATATAGTGAGGACTGGACTGATTACCAGGCAGCAGAGCCAATGATCACTGTATAATATAGTGAGGACTGGACTAATTACCAGGCAGCAGAGACAAAGATCACTGTATAATATAGTGAGGACTGGACTAATTACCAGGCAGCAGAGCCAAAGATCAGTTACATTATATTATTTTCTATTTCTTATTTATGTTAATGTTCATATTCACTTATCTTAAGATTCTATTCAATGAATATTGTTTGTTTGTACCTCATTCTGTTCAGTATCTCCCCAGTTGCGCTGCTTGGTCTCGTTAGGGTGGGTCATTCTGTCACGAGTGGGTGTATTGACAGACCAAGGAACAGCGCAGCGATAGTTCGACATCTTTTATTCAAGTATAACTAGACTTAATGCCGAACTATACAAAAGAAAACACGATACAAACAAACGTAATACACTTACTTTTCCCCGCTGACATTGAGGCACATCCAAAACATGTATCCAAAACAATGACCCACACATCGGTGTGGGGATGAGCAACTCAAATAGAATCCCCAATCAGAGACAACGTCTCGCAGCTGTCTCCAATTGGGGATTCAACACAAAATGAAAAACACATAGATCTAGAGATCTAGATCTGTCAGGCTCTGACCATGGCCAAAAGGTACTCCCTATGGCCAGAGCATGACACTGTTCTGTATAGGTCTACTTATTCTTAGACCGACAGATGGAGCAAACTGTTTTAAAGGAGGGAGGATTGTAGTGGGAGCACTGGGGTGTCAGGTGTGACTGTGTGGCAATGGCAAATGGTTTACATGGCTCACGGGTCAAGTAGGAGGGCCCCTTAACAGAATTTTGCTTAGGGCCCCAGGGAGGTCAGGACCAGCTCTGTCTGTTTGTGTTTGGGAACAAAGCCCCAGGACCAGCTTGCTGGTTAATCTCTCTGTAGGTGATGACTTTGTAATGGAAGGTTTGGGAATCCCTTCCTTTTAGGTGGTTTTAGAATTGAACAAATTCTGCTCTGCATGCATTATTTTGTGTTTTACGTTGTACACTGAGGATATTTTTGCAGAATTCTGCATGGTGTTTGTCCCCTTAGTGAATTCTTGGTTGGTGAGCGGACCCCGGACCTCACAACCATAAAGGGCAATGGGTTCTAGAACTGATTCAAGTATTTTTAGCAAGATCCTAATTGTCGAATTTTATGTTCCTTTTGATGGCATAGAAGGCCCTTCTTGCCTTGTCTCTCAGATCGTTCACAGCTTTGTGGAAGTTACCTGTGGCGCTGATGTCACCTAGTAGGGGGAGGCCTCTCTCTCTCTCTCTCTCTCTCTCTCCAACTCTCTCTCTCTCTCTCTCCAACTCTCTCTCTCTCTCTCTCCAACTCTCTCTCTCTCTCTCTCTCTCTCTCTCCAACTCTCTCTCTCTCTCCAACTCTCTCTCTCTCTCTCTCTCTCTCTCTCTCTCTGTGTCTCTGTCTCTCTCTCTCTCTCACTCTCTCTCTCTCCAAGTATCTCTCTCTCTCCAACTCTCTCTCTCTCCCCACCTTTCTCTCTCCACCTCTCTTTCTAACTGAGAAATAGGACCTGGAATCCATGTCAAGGCACAACTCAATTACATGATCTTATATAAATACCCAGGTCAAATGACCCCCTCCACTCTGTAATGTTAGCTCTGGGCCCTATGGGTCCCCTACTACAGAGGATGCTTCCCAAATGGACTATATTCCCTATAAAGTGCACTACTTTCGACCAGGGCCCATAGGGCTTTGATCAATAGTAGTGCACTATATAGGGAAGAGGGTGCCATTCGGGACACAGACTGCAGTGCAGGGGAGATTAACATTTGCTCTAGCTGTCTGCAAATGGCAGCTCGTGCTTGCCATAGAAATGGAGAGAGAGAGAGAGAGAGAGAGAGAGCGTATTTGAGCTGGATATGATTCATAATTTTAGAGGCACAGTGGTAACATTTGCTTTCAGGGGACGGGTGCATCTCGTTGCCACGTGTTTCTTTTAGGAATTGTTGCATTTGTGACGAAGACATCCTGATCTAAAGTGAAATATGGTTTATGAAACAAACACTTTAAGAATCTCAGCAGGGGGAAAAGCTAGAAGATAATTTGATATTTCATTGTCTACTGTACAGTACTAAGTAAATATAATGGGGACTGGGAGGAGCGGAGATGTGAAAGATGAGGAATAACTCTGTGCAGACAGTGATGCCAAGATGGGCATTTGTGACATTGAATGGTAGAGGCTGTCAGCATATTGGACAGACAGCACTAGCCATTCAATCACTCCTTTGCTTTCAACAGGGCTAACTGGTAACAGATGGATTCTCTCCAGGAGGGTGGAGAGACTTCAATACAACCTACAGCGCACACACACACACACACACACACACACACACACACACACACACACACACACACCCTAATATAGCTCTAAGTGATTTCTCCATTGAGCTCTGGCTAACCCATCTGTATCTCAACAGGGTAAGAACACACACACACACACAGACACACAAGACCTTTTCACATCCTCCTGTCAGCCCCTTCTGTTATGGACATAGAACCAGGTTCTCACCCTAACACACCAGTCATTCCATAGAACCAGGTTCTCACCCTAATATACCAGTCATTCCATAGAACCAGGTTCTCACCCTAATATACCAGTCATTCCATAGAACCAGGTTCTCACCCTAATATACCAGTCATTCCATAGAACCAGGTTCTCACCCTAACACACCAGTCATTCCATAGAACCAGGTTCTAACCCTAACACACCAGTCATTCCATAGAACCAGGTTCTCACCCTAACACACCAGTCATTCCATAGAACCAGGTTCTCACCCTAACACACCAGTCGTTCCATAGAACCAGGTTCTCACCCTAACACACCAGGAGGAATATGACTTTATGATATTCTCAGTAGAGTTTCTCAGCAGAGTTTCTCCGTAGGCAGTCTGATTACAAAGCACTGATGTGAGTAACTAAGTCCTATGTGAGTTGTGTTTAATGAGGGACGGATGGGTGGGATCACAGCTAGAACATGGTTAAAATGTCATCAGTTGGCCTGTACTGAACCTGTTTGGATGGTGTTGGACTCTATCTTTGGTCCTCAGATTCTATTGCCTCTGATAAGGCAATAAGTATGTGATGCACAACCCATTCAGGACATGCTGATCATCTCTGTACCTGTCAATACCTTCCCTCTCACCAGGGCTGAAGCACTTGATGTCCCCAGTTTGCTCTGTAGCAAAACTAAAACATGACTTACATGTAAGCTCTTCAGTTACGAACTAGCTGCTACAACCTTCTAACTCTCCAATAATCTGAAGACTGTGGACTTAGTGTAAGTCCCCAATGGGACACTATTCACTGTATAGTGCTTTACTTTTAACTAGAGGCTCTGGTCAAAAGTATTGCACTATATAGGGAATAGGGTGCCATTAGGGAGGCATGCTGTGA
Source organism: Thymallus thymallus (assembly GCA_023634145.1). Taxonomy (NCBI): domain Eukaryota; kingdom Metazoa; phylum Chordata; class Actinopteri; order Salmoniformes; family Salmonidae; genus Thymallus; species Thymallus thymallus. The sequence goes on from JAKYLM010000065.1 coordinate 55,346, forward strand.
GTGGTTCCCCCCACTCAGCTGCTCTTGCTCAGCCCATTATACAGCACTTAGCCTCTGTGGGGGGTAAACCAAATGACTTGTCTGTACCCTGCACCTCTCAAGATAATTTTAACAACTCTGCTACCCTACCTCAACTCTGTTGAAGGCTGTTACCATGTCAACTGTTAGATGGAGAGAAAGAGAGCGAGAGACAAAAACAAACAAGAATAAAGACAAGGTGACAGACAAGGAGACAAGGAGAATACAAAGAGACAGACAAAGAGACAGACAAAGAGACAGACAAAGAGACAGACAAAGAGACAGACAAAGAGACAGACAAAGAGACAGACAAGGAGACAGACAAGGAGACAGACAAGGAGACAGACAAAGAGACAGACAAAGAGACAGACAAAGAGACAGACAAAGAGACAGACAAAGAGACAGACAAAGAGACAGACAAAGAGACAGACAAAGAGACAGACAAAGAGACAGACAAAGAGACAGACAAAGAGACAGACAAAGAGACAGACAAAGAGACAGACAAAGAGACAGACAAAGAGACAGACAAAGAGACAGACAAAGAGACAGACAAAGAGACAGACAAGGAGACATATAGGAGAAAATAGAGGGTTATTAATGTGAAGAGAGAAAAAAAAGACAGAGAGGGAGAGAGAGGGAGGGAGAGAGAGACACACACTGCGATAGAGACAGAGAATGTATGATAGGGAATTGGTGCACCATATGGTTGGTGAAACATCTGTGTGCCCCGGGGAGTGGCAGGGACTGATGGAGCCGCGTTACTCCAAAGGAAAATATATTATTATGATTGAATAAATAAATAACGTGCTAAGTCATTTAAAGTTATCTGACTCTCTAAAAGGATTGGGGAGGATCCACGGCACATCTGTCTCAATGAGGGGTGGTGGGTGGATGGAGGAGGGAGAGTGTGTGTGTGTGTGTTGGGGGAGGGTGTATGTGTGTCAGTGTGTTGGAGGAGAGTGTGTGTGTGTCAGTGTGTTGGAGGAGAGTGTGTGTGTGTCAGTGTGTTGGAGGAGAGTGTGTGTGTGTCAGTGTGTTGGAGGAGAGTGTGTGTGTGTCAGTGTGTTGGAGGAGAGTGTGTGTGTGTCAGTGTGTTGGAGGAGAGTGTGTGTGTGTGTGTGTTGGGGGAGGGTGTATGTGTGTGTGTGTGTGTGTTGGGGGAGAGTGTGTGTGTGTCAGTGTGTTGGAGGAGAGTGTGTGTGTGTGTGTGTGTTGGAGGAGAGTGTGTGTGTGTCAGTGTGTTGGAGGAGAGTGTGTGTGTGTCAGTGTGTTGGAGGAGAGTGTGTGTGTGTGTGTTGGGGGAGGGTGTGTGTGTGTGTGTTGGGGGAGGGTGTATGTGTGTGTGTGTTGGGGGAGGGTGTGTGTGTGTGTGCTGGGGGAGGGTGTGTGTGTCAGTGTGTTGGAGGAGAGTGTGTGTGTGTGTGTGTGTGTGTTGGGGGAGGGTGTATGTGTGTGTGTGTTGGGGGAGGGTGTGTATGTGTGTGTGTTGGGGGAGGGTGTATGTGTTGGGGGAGGGTGTGTGTGTGTGTGTTGGGGGAGGGTGTATGTGTGTGTGTGTTGGGGGAGGGTGTGTATGTGTGTGTGTGTTGGGGGAGGGTGTGTATGTGTGTGTGTTGGGGGAGGGTGTGTATGTGTGTGTGTTGGGGGAGGGTGTGTGTGTGTGTGTGTGTGTTGGAGGAGGGTGTGTATGTGTGTGTGTTGGGGGAGGGTGTGTGTGCGTGTGCTGGGGGAGGGTGTGTGTGTGTGTGTGTTGGGGGAGGGTGTATGTGTGTGTGTTGGGGGAGGGTGTGTATGTGTGTGTTGTGGGAGGGTGTATGTGTGTGTGTGTTGGGGGAGGGTGTATGTGTGTGTGTGTTGGGGGAGGGTGTATGTGTTGGGGGAGGGTGTGTATGTGTGTGTTGGGGGAGGGTGTGTGCGTCAGTGTGTTGGAGGAGTGTGTATGTGTGTGTGTTGGGGGAGGGTGTGTATGTGTGTGTGTTGGGGGAGGGTGTGTATGTGTGTGTGTTGGGGGAGGGTGTGTGTGTGTGTGTGTTGGGGGAGGGTGTATGTGTTGGGGGAGGGTGTGTATGTGTGTGTGTTGGGGGAGGGTGTGTATGTGTGTGTGTTGGGGGAGGGTGTGTATGTGTGTGTGTTGGGGGAGGGTGTATGTGTTGGGGGAGGGTGTGTGTGTGTGTGCTGGGGGAGGGTGTATGTGTGTGTGTGTGTTGGGGGAGAGTGTGTGTGTGTCAGTGTGTTGGAGGAGAGTGTGTGTGTGTGTGTGTGTTGGAGGAGAGTGTGTGTGTGTCAGTGTGTTGGAGGAGAGTGTGTGTGTGTCAGTGTGTTGGAGGAGAGTGTGTGTGTGTGTGTTGGGGGAGGGTGTGTGTTGGGGGAGGGTGTATGTGTGTGTGTGTTGGGGGAGGGTGTGTGTGTGTGTGCTGGGGGAGGGTGTGTGTGTCAGTGTGTTGGAGGAGAGTGTGTGTGTGTGTGTGTGTTGGGGGAGGGTGTATGTGTGTGTGTGTTGGGGGAGGGTGTGTATGTGTGTGTGTTGGGGGAGGGTGTATGTGTTGGGGGAGGGTGTGTGTGTGTGTGTTGGGGGAGGGTGTATGTGTGTGTGTGTTGGGGGAGGGTGTGTATGTGTGTGTGTGTTGGGGGAGGGTGTGTATGTGTGTGTGTTGGGGGAGGGTGTGTGTGTGTGTGTGTGTGTTGGAGAGGGTGTGTATGTGTGTGTGTTGGGGGAGGGTGTGTGTGCGTGTGCTGGGGGAGGGTGTGTGTGTGTGTGTTGGGGGAGGGTGTATGTGTGTGTGTTGGGGGAGGGTGTGTATGTGTGTGTTGTGGGAGGGTGTATGTGTGTGTGTGTTGGGGGAGGGTGTATGTGTGTGTGTGTTGGGGGAGGGTGTATGTGTTGGGGGAGGGTGTGTATGTGTGTGTTGGGGGAGGGTGTGTGCGTCAGTGTGTTGGAGGAGTGTGTATGTGTGTGTGTTGGGGGAGGGTGTGTATGTGTGTGTGTTGGGGGAGGGTGTGTATGTGTGTGTGTTGGGGGAGGGTGTGTGTGTGTGTGTGTGTTGGGGGAGGGTGTGTATGTGTGTGTGTTGGGGGAGGGTGTGTATGTGTGTGTGTTGGGGGAGGGTGTATGTGTTGGGGGAGGGTGTGTGTGCGTGTGTTGGGGGAGGGTGTGTGCGTCAGTGTGTTGGAGGAGTGTGTATGTGTGTGTGTTGGGGGAGGGTGTGTATGTGTGTGTGTTGGGGGAGGGTGTGTATGTGTGTGTGTTGGGGGAGGGTGTGTGTGTGTGTGTGTTGGGGGAGGGTGTATGTGTTGGGGGAGGGTGTGTATGTGTGTGTGTTGGGGGAGGGTGTGTATGTGTGTGTGTTGGGGGAGGGTGTGTATGTGTGTGTGTTGGGGGAGGGTGTATGTGTTGGGGGAGGGTGTGTGTGCGTGTGTTGGGGGAGGGTGTGTGCGTCAGTGTGTTGGAGGAGTGTGTATGTGTGTGTGTTGGGGGAGGGTGTGTATGTGTGTGTTGTGGGAGGGTGTATGTGTGTGTGTGTTGGGGGAGGGTGTGTGTGTGTGTGCTGGGGGAGGGTGTATGTGTGTGTGTGTGTTGGGGGAGAGTGTGTGTGTGTCAGTGTGTTGGAGGAGAGTGTGTGTGTGTGTGTGTGTTGGAGGAGAGTGTGTGTGTGTCAGTGTGTTGGAGGAGAGTGTGTGTGTGTCAGTGTGTTGGAGGAGAGTGTGTGTGTGTGTGTTGGGGGAGGGTGTGTGTGTGTGTGTTGGGGGAGGGTGTATGTGTGTGTGTGTTGGGGGAGGGTGTGTGTGTGTGTGCTGGGGGAGGGTGTGTGTGTCAGTGTGTTGGAGGAGAGTGTGTGTGTGTGTGTGTGTTGGGGGAGGGTGTATGTGTGTGTGTGTTGGGGGAGGGTGTGTATGTGTGTGTGTTGGGGGAGGGTGTATGTGTTGGGGGAGGGTGTGTGTGTGTGTGTTGGGGGAGGGTGTATGTGTGTGTGTGTTGGGGGAGGGTGTGTATGTGTGTGTGTGTTGGGGGAGGGTGTGTATGTGTGTGTGTTGGGGGAGGGTGTGTGTGTGTGTGTGTGTGTGTTGGAGGAGGGTGTGTATGTGTGTGTGTTGGGGGAGGGTGTGTGTGCGTGTGCTGGGGGAGGGTGTGTGTGTGTGTGTTGGGGGAGGGTGTATGTGTGTGTGTTGGGGGAGGGTGTGTATGTGTGTGTTGTGGGAGGGTGTATGTGTGTGTGTGTTGGGGGAGGGTGTATGTGTGTGTGTGTTGGGGGAGGGTGTATGTGTTGGGGGAGGGTGTGTATGTGTGTGTTGGGGGAGGGTGTGTGCGTCAGTGTGTTGGAGGAGTGTGTATGTGTGTGTGTTGGGGGAGGGTGTGTATGTGTGTGTGTTGGGGGAGGGTGTGTATGTGTGTGTGTTGGGGGAGGGTGTGTGTGTGTGTGTGTTGGGGGAGGGTGTATGTGTTGGGGGAGGGTGTGTATGTGTGTGTGTTGGGGGAGGGTGTGTATGTGTGTGTGTTGGGGGAGGGTGTGTATGTGTGTGTGTTGGGGGAGGGTGTATGTGTTGGGGGAGGGTGTGTGTGCGTGTGTTGGGGGAGGGTGTGTGCGTCAGTGTGTTGGAGGAGTGTGTATGTGTGTGTGTTGGGGGAGGGTGTGTATGTGTGTGTTGTGGGAGGGTGTATGTGTGTGTGTGTTGGGGGAGGGTGTGTGTGTGTGTGCTGGGGGAGGGTGTGTGTGTGTGTGCTGGGGGAGGGTGTGTGTGTGTGTGTGTTGGGGGAGGGTGTGTGTGTGTGTGTTGGGGGAGGGTGTGTGCGTCAGTGTGTTGGAGGAGTGTGTATGTGTGTGTGTTGGGGGAGGGTGTGTATGTGTGTGTTGTGGGAGGGTGTATGTGTGTGTGTGTTGGGGGAGGGTGTGTGTGTGTGTGCTGGGGGAGGGTGTGTGTGTGTGTGTGCTGGGGGAGGGTGTGTGTGTGTGTGCTGGGGGAGGGTGTGTGTGTGTGTGTGTGTATGTGTTGGGGGAGGGTGTGTGTGTGTGTGTGTGTGTATAGATAGATAGATAGATAGATAGATAGATAGATAGATAGATAGATAGATAGATAGATAGATAGATAGATAGATAGATAGATACACGGTACATGATACATAGAGCAGCAGTATGAAAAAGTATAGAAATACAAGATATCTGGTGCAAAAAAAAGCTATAAAAGGACATTGCATAGTATGAGTGGTTGGCTGAATATGTACACTATACATTGGTGGATGTTGCATGGTTAACTATACTATACGGTCGATGGCAGAGAAATACTTCAGTAGCTAAAAATGCGTATGATATGAGCGAGGGTAATAATAGTTTACTTAATAGACAGACTGGCTAAATGAACAGGTAAGTGAATATTTTGCATGGTTAAATTAGCTGTACAGGTAAATATACAGTTATATTTACAGATAAGTGAATACTTGCATGGTTAAATAAACTGTACAGGTAAATGACAGGAAGAGATACTTTAATAGCTAAATGTGTGTATGATATAATTTGGGTTAATAATAGTAATTCCCTTAAAATACAGTCCTTAGTGCGCAGGGTTTAATTACAGACAACTGCACGTATTGCACATTCAATATACTAAAAGCAATGAGAAAAGGTGCAACTGACAGGATACTAATATGCATTCCTGAGTGAATGACTACGTAAGTTAGGTCCAAGAATGACTTGCAATATTGCACGTGATATGATATAACAACTGTACATGAGTATGTATATACAGACCTGCATGAATAAATAGGTCCTGAGTGAATGAGTGATTACGGACCAGAGTTACTCACGGATGGATGCATAATTGTTAAACTAGGGCCTAGCACCCCAACAGTTCCAGATCTATGTTGCCGACGGCATGGCACCCCGGTGAGGCATTATATAGTCTAATAGCTGCCGGCAGGAAGGACCTCCTGTAGCGCTCTCTGGCACACCGTGGTGGGATCAGTCTGTGACTGAAGGTGCTCCTCTGTGTCATAACCATGGCATGCAGAGGGTGTGTGACGTTGTCCATGATGGCCAGCAGTTAGGCCAGGATCTGTCTCTCCGCCACCTCCTCTAGAGTGTCAAGGCTCATCCCCAAGACATAGCTAGCCTTCCTGATCAGCTTATTTACCCGAGAAGCATCACCGGCTTTGATGTTGGCTCCCCAGCACACCACTGCAAAACTGGTAGAAGGTATGCAGTAGTTTACTGCACACATTGAAGGACCTGAGCCTCCTCAGAAAGTAGAGTCGGCTCTGGCCCTTTTTGTACAGGGCCCCGGTGTTACCAGCCCATTCCAGCCTGTTGTCCAAATGGACTCCCAGGAACTTGTATGACCCAACCATTTCCACATCCATCCCCTGTATAGGGACTGCAGTCAGTTGGGCCTTGGTTCTCCTGAAGTCCACCACCATCTCCTTTGTTTTGCTGATGTTGAGCTGAAGGTGGTTCAGGGCCAGTATCAAACCTGTTAAAAAATTGGTTCAGCTCATTGGCTCTGTCCTGGGTCCGCTCCGTCTGCCCACTTTTTGTCTTTTTGAAGCCAGTGATATTTCTCATACCCTTCCACACCTCTCTCACCTGGCTCTGCCTCAGCTTGTCCTCCATCTTCTCCTTATACCCTCTCTTCCCCTCAGCAATCCGCAACTTCAGCTCCCTCTGGACGCATTTCAATTTGTCCTTGTCCCTCTCCTTGAAGGCCCTCTTCTTCTCATTCAGCAGGGCCTTCAGGTAGCTGGTGACCCAAGGTTTATTGTTTGTAAAACAGCGTACCTTCCTGGTGGGTACAGTGTTGTCTACACAAAAACGTATATAGTCCGTTATGCAGTCAGTAAGTCCATCAATGTCCTCCCCATGAGCCTCACAGAGCACATCCCAGTCTGGAGTATCTGGAGCATCAGTATTTGTGGGTTCCATTACAGGCTCAAAATGGCCAGAAACAAATAACTTTCTTCTGAAACTCATCAGTCTATTCTTGTTCTGAGAAATAAAGGCTATTTGATTCGAGACATTGCCAAGAAACTGAAGATCGGTGTACTACTCCCTTCACAGAACAGTGCAAACTGGCTCTAACCAGAATAGAAAGAGGAGTGGGAGGCCCCGGTGCATAACTGAGCAAGAGGACAAGTACATTAGAGTGTCTAGTTTGAGAAACAAACGCCTTCGAAGTCCTCTACTGGCAGCTTCATTAAATAGTACCCGCAAAACACTGTCAATAGTGAAGAGGCTGGCGTTCTAGGCAGAACACTTTTTTCCAATCTTCCTCTGTCCAGTGTCTGTGTTATTTTGCCCTGGCTTTTTCTTTGCAACTCTACCTAGAAGGCCAGCATCCTGTAGTCGCCTCTTCACTGTTGACGTTGAGACTGGTGTTTTGTGGGTACTATTTAATGAAGCTGCCAGTTGAGGACTTTCTCAAACTAGACACTCTAATGTACTTGTCCTCTTGCTCAGTTATGTACAGCGGGTGAAATAAGTATTGAACACGTCACCATTTTTCTCAGTAAATATATTTCCAAAGGTGCTATTGACATGAAATGTTCACCAGATGTTGGTAACAACCCAAGTAATCCATACATACAAAGAAACCAAAATATAATAAGTTCAGAAATTAAGTTATGTGTAATAATGTGAAATGACACAGGGAAAAAGTATTGAACACACTTACTGATATTTATTTAATACTTTGTACAAAAGCCTTTGTTGGTAATGACAGCTTCAAGACGCCTCCTGTATGGAGGAACTAGTCGCATGCATTGCTCTGGTGTGATTTTGGCCCATTCTTCCACACAAACAGTCTTCAAATCTTGAAGGTTCCGTGGGCCTCTTCTATGAATCTTGATCTTCAGTTCTTTCCATAGATTTTCAATGGGATTTAAGTCAGGTGATTGGCTGGGCCATTCTAGCAGCTTTATTTTCTTTCTTTGAAACCAATTGAGAGTTTCCTTGGCTGTGTGTTTGGGATCATTGTCTTGCTGAAATGTCCACCCTCGTTTCATCTTCATCATCCTGGTAGATGGCAGCAGATTTTTGTCAAGAATGTCTCAGTAAATTTGCCCATTCATCCTTCCTTCAATTATGTGAAGTTTGCCAGTACCATTTGCTGAAAAGCAGCCCCACACCATGATGTTCCCACCTCCAAACTTCACTGTTGGTATGGTGTTTTTAGGGTGATGTGCAGTGCCATTTCTCCTCCAAACATGGTGTGTATTATGACATCCAAACAGTTCAATGTTGCTCTCATCTGACCACACTATATTCTCCCAGTATTTCACTGGCTTTTCCAAATGTTGTGCAGCAAACTTTAAACGAGCTTCAACATGCTTTTTTTTCAGCAATGGAGTCTTGCGTGGTGAGCGTGCATACAGGCCATGGCAGTGGAGTGCATTACTTACTGTTTGAGACAACAGTACCTGCTAATTGCAGGTCTTTTTGAAGCCTTCCACAAGTGGTTCTTGGCTCTTGGACAACTCTTCTGATTATTCTTTTCACTCCTCTGTCAGAAATCTTGCGAGGAGCACCTGGTCGAGGCAAATTTATGGTGAAATGATTGTCTTTCCACTTCCGTATTATGGCCCCAACAGTGCTCACTGGAACATTCAGAAGCTTAGAAATGCGCCTATAACCAATGCCATCATTATGTTTTGCAACAATTAGGTTGCGAAGGTCTTGAGACAGCTCTTTGCTTTTACCCATCATGAGATGTGTCTTGTGTGACACCTTGGCAATGAGACCTTTTTGTAGGCCATCAGTTGGGACTGAACCAGCTGATATTAATTTGCACTGACAGGGGGCTGGATTGCTTTTTAATTACTGATAGTTTTCAGCTGTTGTCTTGGCTTTCCATGCCTTTTTGCACCTCCCTTTCTTCAAGTGTTCAATACTTTTTCCCTGTGTCATTTCACATTATTACACATAACTTAATTTCTGAACATATTTGTTTTGGATTACTTGGGTTGTTACCAACATCTGGTGAAAATTTCATGTCAATAGCACCTTTGGAAATATATTTACTGAGAAAAATGGTGACGTGTTCAATACTTATTTCACCCGTTGTATATATCTGATGGGCTGAGAGGAGTTACAAAATTGATTTCTTCCTGTTCCTCTCCCTAGTGACTTCACATTCATCAATGGCGGAAATTGAAATGAAATCCTGACATGTTGCTGACAAGGGGAGAATAAAGAACATGACAAGATAATAAAAAAGCCCTTATTTTGTCATATAAAACATAATAAACCAAGAAGAGGATTTGATACTAGGGTTGCATCCTAAATGGCACCCTATTCCCCATATAGTGCACTATCTTTGACCAGGGCCCATAGGGTTCTGTTCAAAAGAAGTGCACTATATGGGGAATAGGGTGCCATTTGGGACGTACATGGATGTAGACTTTTTCCTTTGTAACAGTGAAGAAGACAGCGGTGAACATTATGTATTGTCGTGTTCTAGAATACAGAGCTTGATTAAAAAGAGAACTAAATATTGGTGTTCAATGGGTTTGTAGTATTTCTGGGCTTGCTTTGAGCATTGTTCTTCAACAGGAAACCAGTGCAATGATACTGTTTAGAGACAGGCATAACATGGACTGCTACTGCAGGTCCAAATGGTGACGGCAAAAAACAAACATTGCTAATTATTTTCAGCTAACTTTCAAAAGATCCTTTGCATTCTGAAGCATCTTGTGGAAGACAGGCTATGCATATGTATAGATTGAAAGTTGTTGGTTCTTTTTGTCAATATGTTTATTTTTAAATCTTTTTTATCTTTACTCGTAATTTTGTGTTTTTCGAACTAGATTGCCTTGATGTGGGGAAATTATAATGAGGTTTATGTTTCTAGGACGTCGGCATCGGCCTTTGCTCTCAGTGGGATACTGCAAGTATTCATCAGGGTTTTCTTTCTTATTTGAATGTAATAATGAAGCAGCAGATGATTGACAGGAAGAAGAGAGAAAACAAAGGAGGTTTGAGGAGAGGAGACAGCACTAGTTAATTACACAGTCTAGAGAGGAGAGGAGACAGCACTAGTTAATTACACAGTCTAGAGAGGAGAGGAGACAGCACTAGTTAATTACACAGTCTAGAGAGGAGAGGAGACAGCACTAGTTAATTACACAGTCTAGAGAGGAGAGGAGACAGCACTAGTTAATTACACAGTCTAGAGAGGAGAGGAGACAGCACTAGTTAATTACACAGTCTAGAGAGGAGACAGCACTAGTTAATTACACAGTCTAGAGAGGAGAGGAGACAGCACTAGTTAATTACACAGTCTAGAGAGGAGAGGAGACAGCACTAGTTAATTACACAGTCTAGAGAGGAGGCAGCACTAGTTAATTACACAGTCTAGAGAGGAGAGGAGACAGCACTAGTTAATTACACAGTCTAGAGAGGAGGCAGCACTAGTTAATTACACAGTCTAGAGAGGAGAGGAGACAGCACTAGTTAATTACACAGTCTAGAGAGGAGACAGCACTAGTTAATTACACAGTCTAGAGAGGAGACAGCACTAGTTAATTACACAGTCTAGAGAGGAGAGGAGACAGCACTAGTTAATTACACAGTCTAGAGAGGAGACAGCACTAGTTAATTACACAGTCTAGAGAGGAGAGGAGACAGCACTAGTTAATTACACAGTCTAGAGAGGAGAGGAGGCAGGACTAGTTAATTACACAGTCTAGAGAGGAGAGGAGGCAGGACTAGTTAATTACACAGTCTAGAGAGGAGAGGAGGCAGCACTAGTTAATTACACAGTCTAGAGAGGAGGAGACAGCACTAGTTAATTACACAGTCTAGAGAGGAGGCAGCACTAGTTAATTACACAGTCTAGAGAGGAGAGGAGACAGCACTAGTTAATTACACAGTCTAGAGAGGAGGCAGCACTAGTTAATTACACAGTCTAGAGAGGAGACAGCACTAGTTAATTACACAGTCTAGAGAGGAGACAGCACTAGTTAATTACACAGTCTAGAGAGGAGAGGAGACAGCACTAGTTAATTACACAGTCTAGAGAGGAGACAGCACTAGTTAATTACACAGTCTAGAGAGGAGAGGAGACAGCACTAGTTAATTACACAGTCTAGAGAGGAGAGGAGGCAGGACTAGTTAATTACACAGTCTAGAGAGGAGAGGAGGCAGGACTAGTTAATTACACAGTCTAGAGAGGAGAGGAGGCAGCACTAGTTAATTACACAGTCTAGAGAGGAGGAGACAGCACTAGTTAATTACACAGTCTAGAGAGGAGGCAGCACTAGTTAATTACACAGTCTAGAGAGGAGAGGAGACAGCACTAGTTAATTACACAGTCTAGAGAGGAGGCAGCACTAGTTAATTACACAGTCTAGAGAGGAGAGGCATTACTAGTTAATTACACAGTCTAGAGAGGAGAGGCATTACTAGTTAATTACACAGTCTAGAGAGGAGGCAGCACTAGTCAATTACACAGTCTAAAGAGGAGAGGAGGCAGCACTAGTTAATTACACAGTCTAGAGAGGAGACAGCACTAGTTAATTACACAGTCTAGAGAGGAGAGGAGGCAGCACTAGTTAATTACACAGTCTAGAGAGGAGGAGACAGCACTAGTTAATTACACAGTCTAGAGAGGAGGCAGCACTAGTTAATTACACAGTCTAGAGAGGAGAGGAGACAGCACTAGTTAATTACACAGTCTAGAGAGGAGAGGAGGCAGCACTAGTTAATTACACAGTCTAGAGAGGAGGAGACAGCACTAGTTAATTACACAGTCTAGAGAGGAGAGGAGACAGAACTAGTTAATTACACAGTCTAGAGAGGAGACAGCACTAGTTAATTACACAGTCTAGAGAGGAGAGGAGGCAGCACTAGTTAATTACACAGTCTAGAGAGGAGAGGAGACAGCACTAGTTAATTACACAGTCTAGAGAGGAGGCAGCACTAGTTAATTACACAGTCTAGAGAGGAGACAGCACTAGTTAATTACACAGTCTAGAGAGGAGAGGAGACAGCACTAGTTAATTACACAGTCTAGAGAGGAGAGGAGGCAGCACTAGTTAATTACACAGTCTAGAGAGGAGGAGACAGCACTAGTTAATTACACAGTCTAGAGAGGAGAGGAGACAGAACTAGTTAATTACACAGTCTAGAGAGGAGAGGAGGCAGCACTAGTTAATTACACAGTCTAGAGAGGAGAGGAGACAGCACTAGTTAATTACACAGTCTAGAGAGGAGGCAGCACTAGTTAATTACACAGTCTAGAGAGGAGAGGCATTACTAGTTAATTACACAGTCTAGAGAGGAGAGGAGACAGCACTAGTTAATTACACAGTCTAGAGAGGAGGCAGCACTAGTTAATTACACAGTCTAGAGAGGAGAGGAGACAGCACTAGTTAATTACACAGTCTAGAGAGGAGAGGAGACAGCACTAGTTAATTACACAGTCTAGAGAGGAGAGGAGACAGCACTAGTTAATTACACAGTCTAGAGAGGAGACAGCACTAGTTAATTACACAGTCTAGAGAGGAGAGGAGGCAGCACTAGTTAATTACACAGTCTAGAGAGGAGGCAGCACTAGTTAATTACACAGTCTAGAGAGGAGACAGCACTAGTTAATTACACAGTCTAGAGAGGAGAGGAGACAGCACTAGTTAATTACACAGTCTAGAGAGGAGAGGAGACAGCACTAGTTAATTACACAGTCTAGAGAGGAGGCAGCACTAGTTAATTACACAGTCTAGAGAGGAGACAGCACTAGTTAATTACACAGTCTAGAGAGGAGAGGAGACAGCACTAGTTAATTACACAGTCTAGAGAGGAGAGGAGACAGCACTAGTTAATTACACAGTCTAGAGAGGAGAGGAGGCAGCACTAGTTAATTACACAGTCTAGAGAGGAGACAGCACTAGTTAATTACACAGTCTAGAGAGGAGAGGAGACAGCACTAGTTAATTACACAGTCTAGAGAGGAGGCAGCACTAGTTAATTACACAGTCTAGAGAGGAGGCAGCACTAGTTAATTACACAGTCTAGAGAGGAGAGGAGACAGCACTAGTTAATTACACAGTCTAGAGAGGAGAGGAGACAGCACTAGTTAATTACACAGTCTAGAGAGGAGGCAGCACTAGTTAATTACACAGTCTAGAGAGGAGAGGAGACAGCACTAGTTAATTACACAGTCTAGAGAGGAGGAGACAGCACTAGTTAATTACACAGTCTAGAGAGGAGAGGAGACAGCACTAGTTAATTACACAGTCTAGAGAGGAGGAGACAGCACTAGTTAATTACACAGTCTAGAGAGGAGAGGAGACAGCACTAGTTAATTACACAGTCTAGAGAGGAGGAGACAGCACTAGTTAATTACACAGTCTAGAGAGGAGAGGAGACAGCACTAGTTAATTACACAGTCTAGAGAGGAGGAGACAGCACTAGTTAATTACACAGTCTAGAGAGGAGAGGAGACAGCACTAGTTAATTACACAGTCTAGAGAAGAGAGGAGACAGCACTAGTTAATTACACAGTCTAGAGAGGAGAGGAGACAGCACTAGTTAATTACACAGTCTAGAGAGGAGAGGAGACAGCACTAGTTAATTACACAGTCTAGAGAGGAGGCAGCACTAGTTAATTACACAGTCTAGAGAGGAGAGGAGACAGCACTAGTTAATTACACAGTCTAGAGAGGAGACAGCACTAGTTAATTACACAGTCTAGAGAGGAGGCAGCACTAGTTAATTACACAGTCTAGAGAGGAGGCAGCACTAGTTAATTACACAGTCTAGAGAGGAGACAGCACTAGTTAATTACACAGTCTAGAGAGGAGAGGAGAGGAGACAGCACTAGTTAATTACACAGTCTAGAGAGGAACCACAACCACCCACTACACTACAGAACCACAACCACCCACTACACTACAGAACTAAAAAAGCTCCTGCTGGACTCGATCCAGTAGTCCTGCTTCATCAAGGAGAGAGCTCAGATGGAGATACTGTAGCTTGTTCTGAAATTCCTCTCCAGTCCTCAGTACATCTAAACAGGTCAAAAGTGCAGGGAATGTGATGGTATTTTATTATGCAACATGTTAGTCATGTAGCAGACACTCTAATCCAGAGCAATTTACAGGAGCAATTACACTTCAGTGTCTCGGGTCAAGGGCACATCGACAGATATTTCACTCAGTCAGAATGGGGATTCAAACCAGCAACCTTTGGGTTATTGGTCCAACACTCTTAATTGCTAGGCTGCCTGCCGCCCTGACATCAACAACAACAATATCCTCCTCGTAGCATGCCTCCCCCATCCTCCCTCCCTCCCCCATCCTCCCTCCCTCCCATCAGAAGTTCTGGTTAAATATATCTACACAGGACAATAGAGCTGGAGTGGAAAAAGATCAGGAGTGTGATCCTATTTCTGTCACTCAACAACAATCTCCTCCTCGTAGCATCCCTCCCCCATCCCTCCCATCCTCCCTCCCATCCTCCCTCCCTCCCCCATCCCTCCCCATCCCTCCCTCCCTTCCTCTATCACTTAGTATCCTAATAGAAAAGGACCCCCCCCCCCCCCCCCCCTTCACTTCCAACATGTTCCGCCAAAGGGGGAAAGCATCTTCTCATATAGATAAGCAAAGGGAGTAAGATGATTGGAGGAAAGCCTGGAAGTGGCTCGTGTCCTCAGGCTAGATAAGCAACACATGGGAGATAGATATTTACCTTCTCTCGCTCTCTGTCTTTAATATGTATTTTTTTGGGAGGATGTACCGTTTAGTAGGAGCCACCAGCCAGGCTTTAACCTTATTCCTAGCCCAGGGGTAGAGAGGAGAGAGGGATAAAATGGAGGATTCAGTCAGTCCCGCTGCCCCAACACTGCCAAAGGCTTTCAACTCCACCAGTTTAACCCACAGATGGCATAGCTTGGCATTGCCAGCACAACACACACTCACACAAGCACACACTAGACACACACACATGTCAAGCTAAGCTGCTGAGCAATGTGAAGCATCACTGAGGAGGAAGGTCATGTGATCTATCCACTGGAACGGAAGAGGACACCAAACAACAAGAGAACAGGAAGAGGAAACCATACAACAAGAGAACAGGAAGAGGAGGAAACCAAACAACAAGAGAACAGGAAGAGGAAACCATACAACAAGAGAACAGGAAGAGGAAACCATACAACAAGAGAACAGGAAGAGGAGGAAACCAAACAACAAGAGAACAGGAAGAGGAGGAAACCAAACAACAAGAGGAGAGGAAGAGGAGGAAACCAAACAACAAGAGAACAGGAAGAGGAGGAAACCAAACAACAAGAGATCAGGACAGGAGGAAACCAAACAACAAGAGACGCAAAATAAGAAAAAAAGCCCTCATAAATATAGTTCATCTAATCACCTAAGTAGCCTACAATCAATCTGTGGTTTGATATTGGACAAAAATCATAGTAATTGTGTTTGCTTCCCAAATGGCACCCTATCCCATTTATAGGGCACTACTTTTTATCAGAGCCTCATAGGGTCGTGCGATATATAGGGAGTAGAGATCCATTTGTAATGCTGCCTACTGTGTTGTTATAGTTACACAGCTGAAGTTTCTAATCAATCACGTCTGTCTGCAACATTTCATGTTTAGATCCAAAGCATCCACAATGCTCAAGTGCCGTGATGATTGGCTCTGGGTGATTACCACGGCAGCCAAAGAACTGCATTGTGAATTCATGCACACACTAGCGCTCACACATACTCATACTCTCACATTCTCTATGTAATCAGCCGGTAAGAAAAATTATTTAGTTAATGGCTTTTAATTTTTTGCTGTCCAGATCCCTGGATGTCTACGTCTGCGTCCAAAATGGCACCCTATTCTATACATACAATATTACACTACTTTTAAACAGAATCCTATGGGTCCTGGTCATAAGTGGTGCACTACATAGAGAATAGGGGGCCATTTGTGGCTCAGTTGATAGAGCTTGGCGCTTGCAACGCCAGAGTTGTAGGTTTGATTCCCGGGGACACCCATATGTAGACTGGATGCATGCGTTCTACAGCTAGAGGACGCCTGATATTCCAGGAGTGATACGTAAACCTTTTTAGTCCTGTTTTTGGGATCTGTGGCTGTATTGATGGGGGGAGTGGTTTCACCTCTCTTTTCTCCCTCTCTTACCTGTCCATTTCGTCATTTGAATACCATGCAGTCACTGTCACTTGTCCACTCAAGCTTGATATTATTGTAATCTATCGCCCACCAGGTGCCCTTGGAGAGTTCCTCAATGAGCTTGACACCTTGATAAGCTCCTTTCCTGACGATGGCTCACCACTCTTCGTACTTGGCGACTTCAACCTCCCAACGTCGGCCTTTGATTCATTTCATTCCAACTCCTTATTTCCTATCCTTGCCTCTTTTGATCTCACCCTTTCCCAGGCCCCTCCCACTCACAAGGCAGGCAATACACTTGACCTCATCATTATTAGGGGCTGCTCATCTACTAATCATTATTAGGGGCTGCTCATCTACTAATCATTATTAGTAATCATTATTAGAGGCTGATCATCTACTAATCATTATTAGTAATCATTATTAGGGGCTGCTCATCTACTAATCATTATTAGTAATCATTATTAGGGGCTGCTCATCTACTAATCATTATTAGAGGCTGCTCATCTACTAGTCATTATTAGGGGCTGCTCATCTACTAATCATTATTAGTAATCATTATTAGGGGCTGCTCATCTGCTAATCATTATTAGTAATCATTATTAGGGGCTGCTCATCTACTAATCATTATTAGGGGCTGCTCATCTACTAGTCATTATTAGTAATCATTATTAGGGGCTGCTCATCTACTAATCATTATTAGTAATCATTATTAGGGGCTGCTCATCTACTAATCATTATTAGAGGCTGCTCATCTACTAGTCATTATTAGGGGCTGCTCATTTAGTAATCATTATTAGGGGCTGCTCATCTACTAATCATTATTAGAGGCTGCTCATCTACTAATCATTATTAGGGGCTGCTCATCTACTAATCATTATTAGTAATCATTATTAGGGGCTGCTCATCTACTAATCATTATTAGAGGCTGCTCATCTACTAGTCATTATTAGAGGCTGCTCATCTACTAATCATTATTAGAGGCTGCTCATCTACTAATCATTATTAGAGGCTGCTCATCTACTAATCATTATTAAGGGCTGCTCATCTACTAATCATTATTAGAGGCTGCTCATCTACTAATCATTATTAGGGGCTGCTCATCTACTAATCATTATTAGTAATCATTATTAGGGGCTGCTCATCTACTAATCATTATTAGGGGCTGCTCATCTACTAATCATTACTAGAGGCTGCTCATCTACTAGTCATTATTAGAGGCTGCTCATCTACTAATCATTACTAGAGGCTGCTCATCTACTAATCATTATTAGAGGCTGCTCATCTACTAATCATTATTAGGGGCTGCTCATCTACTAATCATTATTAGGGGCTGCTCATCTACTAATCATTATTAGTGGCTGCTCATCTACTAATCATTATTAGGGGCTGCTCATCTACTAATCTCACTGCTTTGCTTCCTTTTCTGTCTGCCCTTCCACCAACCCTAACCACTCAGCCCCTAACCACTCATCCCCTAACCACTCAGCCCCTACCCAGATGGTCATGTGCCATTGCAATCTTCTCTCTCTCTCTCTCCCACTACTCTCTCCTCTTCTATCCTATCATCCCTCCCTTCTGCTAAATCCTTCTCCGTCATGTCTCCTGATTCTGCCTCTTCCTATGACTTGCACTGTCCCCTTTCCACCCCGACCGGCTCGGCCCTCCCCTCCTGCTCCATGGCTGAGTGACTTATAGCGAGCTTACAGAACAGTGCTGTGGCAGCTGAGAGAAAATGGAGGAGAACTAAACTTCCGGAGGACCTATCATCCTTTCACTCCCTCCTCTGTATCTTTTATTCCTCTGAATCCGCTGCTAAGGCCACTTTCTACCACTCTAGATTTCAAGCTTCTAACCCTAGGAAACTCTGTTCCACCTTCTCCTCCCTCCTTAATCCTCCACCCACTCCCTCCTCCCTCTCTGTGGACGACTTTGTCAACCACTTTGACGACATCTGCTACTCATTCACTCAGCCTATTGAGTCCACTGGTCCCACTCACACAGAACTACCCTACGCCTTGACCTCTTTCTCCCCTCTCTCCAGATGACATCCTGTGACTAGTGAGGTTTGGCCACCCGACCCCATCCCCTCCTCCCTTCTCCAGACCATCTCTGGATACCTTCTCCCATTCCTCACTTCCCTCATCAACTCATCCCTGACCACTGGCTGTGTCCCCTCTGACTTCAAAATACCCAGAGTTGCTACCCTCCTCAAGACTACTGTTGTCCCCCAGTGCTCGGTTCTAGGCCCTCTTTTCTCTATAAACCAAGTCACTCAGCTCCCTTTCTCCTGTCGTTGCTATGGGGATGACACTCAACTACTCTTCTCCTTCCCCCCTTCTGACGCCCAGGTGGCGACACCCATCTCTGCGTGCCTGGCAGATATCTCAACTTGGATGTCGGCCCACCACCTCAAGCTCAACCTCGACAAGACGGAGTTGCTCTTCCTCTCGGGGAAGGCCTGCCCACTCAAAGACCTCTACATCACAGTTGACAACTCCACAGTGTGACCTTGGCATGACCATGGACAACACCCTTTCGATCTCTGCAAACATCAAAGCAGTGACCTGCTCCTGTAGGTTCATGCTCTACAACATTCATAGAGTACGACCCTACCTCACACAGGAAGTGGTGTAGGTCCTAATCCAGGCACTTGTCTTCTCCCGTCTGGACTACTGCAACTCTCTGTTGGCTGGGCTCCCCGCTTGTGCCATCAAACCCCTGCAACTTATCCAGAACGCAGAAGCCCGCCTGGTATTCAACCTTCCCAAGTTCCCCCATGTCACCCTGCTCCTCCATACACTGGCTTCCAGTCGGAGGTCTCATCCACTACAATACCATGGTGCTCACCTACGTAGCAGCAAGAGGAACTGCCCCTCCCTACCTTCAGGCTCTGCTCTAAACCTACAGCCCAACCAGAGCACTCTGTTCTGCCACCTCTGGTCTCTTGACCCTCCCACCCCTATGGGAGGACAGCTCCCACTCAGCCCAGTCCAAGCTCTTCTCTGTCCTGGCATCCCAATGGTTGAACCAGCTTCCCCCCTGACAGCAGAGTCTCTGCCCATCTTCCTAAAACATCTGAAACCCTACCTCTTCAAACAGTATTTAAATTTTTTATTTATTTTTTAATTAAGAAAAATAACACTTAACCAGCACTTGCACTTGACCCCCTCTTCTATCTCTGACTCCAATGACAGCTATGTTGTTAAGGAAACATGTACTTTCTATGCCTGCGATATGTGGTTGTCTCACCTAGCTATCTTCAGATGAAAGCACTAACTGTAAATCTGTCTGGATAAGATCTAGATTGTCTGCTAAATGACTCAAATGTAAATGCATGACTGTCATTTAGAATAAAAATGTCTGTTAAATGGCATATATACTTCTATATTAGTGAAGCACCCCAGAAGTAAGGAGGATAAATAAGAAGCTGTAGGCTGACTTTAAACACTGCTAACAAGCCTGTGATGATGATGATGTTCAGCCACGCAAAGCATGCACACACACACACACACACACACACACACACAC
>JAKYLM010000065.1:80000-110000 GCA_023634145.1 Thymallus thymallus
AAACCCCAGGAAGAGTAGCTGCTGCCTTGGCAGGAACTAATGGGGATCCATAATAAACCCCAGGAAGAGTAGCTGCTGCCTTGGCAGGAACTAATGGGGATCCATAATAAACCCCAGGAAGAGTAGCTGCTGCCTTGGCAGGAACTAATGGGGATCCATAATAAACCCCAGGAAGAGTAGCTGCTGCCTTGGCAGGAACTAATGGGGATCCATAATAAACCCCAGGAAGAGTAGCTGCTGCCTTGGCAGGAACTAATGGGGATCCATAATAAACCCCAGGAAGAGTAGCTGCTGCCTTGGCAGGAACTAATGGGGATCCATAATAAACCCCAGGAAGAGTAGCTGCTGCCTTGACAGGAACTAATGGGGATCCATAATAAACCCCAGGAAGAGTAGCTGCTGCCTTGGCAGGAACTAATGGGGATCCATAATAAACCCCAGGAAGAGTAGCTGCTGCCTTGGCAGGAACTAATGGGGATCCATAATAAACCCCAGGAAGAGTAGCTGCTGCCTTGACAGGAACTAATGGGGATCCATAATAAACCCCAGGAAGAGTAGCTGCTGCCTTGGCAGGAACTAATGGGGATCCATAATAAACCCCAGGAAGAGTAGCTGCTGCCTTGGCAGGAACTAATGGGGATCCTTATTAAACCCCAGGAAGAGTAGCTGCTGCCTTGGCAGGAACTAATGGGGATCCTTATTAAACCCCAGGAAGAGTAGCTGCTGCCCTCATATGTCCATACTGTAATATGTTTTACAGTGAGGAAACTAGTACATCTCTGCTGTAAATAAAAATTACAGTATTAAGTTGGCAACTCTGGTGCCTTTATAATGCTTTAAATTTACAGGAAAAATATCTTCAGACAAAATCCTCTTCCTCTTCTTCCTCTCTCCACCTCCTCTTCCTCTTCATCCTCTTCCTCCTCCTCTTTGTCTTCTTCCTCTTTCTCCTCCTCTTCCTCCTCTTCCTCCTCCTCTTCCTCCTCTGCAGCCAATCCAACCTCAACTTTAAGTGCATCACCATGTACTGCTTTGCTGTTATTTGAGCAATAAGGCCCGAGGAGGTGTGGTATATGGCCAATATACCACAGCTACGGGCTGTTCTCCTGAGGTGCCTTATTGCTATTATATACTGGTTACCAACGTAATTAGAGCAGTAAAAACACATGTTTTGTCGTAGCCGTGGTACATGGTCTGATATACCATGGCTGTCAGCCAGTCAGCATTCAGGGCTGGAACCAACCAGTTTATAACGGACCGTTCCACTATGTATGAGCGCGTAACACCACGGCCTGGTCTGTCTCTCTGTCTGTCTGAATAGCATTAGCTTCTCCCACAAGGACAGACAACTGGGAACATGGTGGAAAGCTATAACGAATACTAGAACAATACAACTTTATGGCCAACGCCCTGTACAACACACACACACACACACACACACAGAGCACCACTGCCCCTGAGCACAGAGCACCACTGCCCCTGAGCACAGAGCACCACCGCCCCTGAGCACAGAGCACCACCGCCCCTGAGCACAGAGCACCACTGCCCCTGAGCACAGAGCACCACTGCCCCTGAGCACAGAGCACCACTGCCCCTGAGCACAGAGCACCACTGCCCCTGAGCACAGAGCACCACTGCCCCTGAGCACAGAGCACCACTGCCCCTGAGCACAGAGCACCATTGCCCCTGAGCACAGAGCACCACTGCCCCTGAGCACAGAGCACCACTGCCCCTGAGCACAGAGCAGTACCCAGGAATAGATTATGGTAAGAAGCCTTGACTATTGCCATCCAATAAAACAATATCTCAGAAACAGAATAGATTACAGAAACAGAGGAGAGAGGTGTCTTCCAGAACCAGGGAGACACACACATATACCAGACGCGCACACACACACACACACACACACACACATATACCAGACGCAGACACACACACACACACACACACACACACACATATACCAGACGCAGACACACACACACACATATACCAGACGCAGACACACACACACACATATACCAGACGCAGACACACACACACACCGCACACACACACACACACACATATACCAGACGCAGACACACACACACACCGCACACACATATACCAGACGCAGACACACACACACACACACATATACCAGACGCAGACACACACACACACCGCACACACACACACACATATACCAGACGCAGACACACACACACACCGCACACACACACACACATATACCAGACGCAGACACACACACACACACACACATATACCAGACGCAGACACACACACACACCGCACACAGACACACACATATACCAGACGCAGACACACACACACATATACCAGACGCACACACACACACACCGCACACAGACACACACATATACCAGACGCAGACACACACACACACCACACACAGACACACACATATACCAGACGCACACACACACACACCGCACACAGACACACACATATACCAGACGCAGACACACACATATACCAGACGCAGACACACACACACACCTATCATACTACTATGACTGACCCTGTACAACAACACATTACACTGCACCTATCATACTACTATGACTGACCCTGTACAACAACACATTACACTGCACCTATCATACTACTATGACTGACCCTGTATAACAACACATTACACTGCACCTATCATACTACTATGACTGACCCTGTATGACAACACATTACACTGCACCTATCATACTACTATGACTGACCCTGTATAACAACACATTACACTGCACCTATCATACTACTATGACTGACCCTGTATAACAACACATTACACTGCACCTATCATACTACTATGACTGACCCTGTATAACAACACATTACACTGCACCTATCATACTACTATGACTGACCCTGTACAACAACACATTACACTGCACCTATCATACTACTATGACTGACCCTGTATAACAACACATTACACTGCACCTATCATACTACTATGACTGACCCTGTATAACAACACATTACACTGCACCTATCATACTACTATGACTGACCCTGTATAACAACATATTACACTGCACCTATCATACTACTATGACTGACCCTGTACAACAACACATTACACTGCACCTATCATACTACTATGACTGACCCTGTATAACAACACATTACACTGCACCTATCATACTACTATGACTGACCCTGTATAACAACACATTACACTGCACCTATCATACTACTATGGCTGACCCTGTATAACAACACATTACACTGCACCCATCATACTACTATGACTGACCCTGTATAACAACACATTACACTGCACCCATCATACTACTATGACTGACCCTGTACAACAACACATTACACTGCACCTATCATACTACTATGACTGACCCTGTATAACAACACATTACACTGCACCCATCATACTACTATGACTGACCCTGTATAACAACACATTACACTGCACCCATCATACTACTATGACTGACCCTGTATAACAACACATTACACTGCACCCATCATACTACTATGACTGACCCTGTATAACAACACATTACACTGCACCCATCATACTACTATGACTGACCCTGTACAACAACACATTACACTGCACCTATCATACTACTATGACTGACCCTGTATAACAACACATTACACTGCACCTATCATACTACTATGACTGACCCTGTATAACAACACATTACACTGCACCTATCATACTACTATGACTGACCCTGTATAACAACACATTACACTGCACCTATCATACTACTATGACTGACCCTGTACAACAACACATTACACTGCACCTATCATACTACTATGACTGACCCTGTATAACAACACATTACACTGCACCTATCATACTACTATGACTGACCCTGTATAACAACACATTACACTGCACCCATCATACTACTATGACTGACCCTGTACAACAACACATTACACTGCACCTATCATACTACTATGACTGACCCTGTATAACAACACATTACACTGCACCCATCATACTACTATGACTGACCCTGTATAACAACACATTACACTGCACCTATCATACTACTATGACTGACCCTGTATAACAACACATTACACTGCACCTATCATACTACTATGACTGACCCTGTATAACAACACATTACACTGCACCTATCATACTACTATGACTGACCCTGTATAACAACACATTACACTGCACCTATCATACTACTATGACTGACCCTGTATAACAACACATTACACTGCACCTATCATACTACTATGACTGACCCTGTATAACAACACATTACACTGCACCTATCATACTACTATGACTGACCCTGTATAACAACACATTACACTGCACCTATCATACTACTATGACTGACCCTGTATAACAACACATTACACTGCACCTGTCATACTACTATGACTGACCCTGTATAACAACACATTACACTGAACCTGTCATACTACTATGACTGACCCTGTATAACAACACATTACACTGCACCTATCATACTACTATGACTGACCCTGTACAACAACACATTACACTGCACCTATCATACTACTATGACTGACCCTGTACAACAACACATTACACTGCACCTATCATACTACTATGACTGACCCTGTACAACAACACATTACACTGCACCTATCATACTACTATGACTGACCCTGTATAACAACACATTACACTGCACCTATCATACTACTATGACTGACCCTGTATAACAACACATTACACTGCACCTATCATACTACTATGACTGACCCTGTATAACAACACATTACACTGCACCTATCATACTACTATGACTGACCCTGTATAATAACACATTACACTGCACCTATCATACTACTATGACTGACCCTGTATAACAACACATTACACTGCACCTATCATACTACTATGACTGACCCTGTACAACAACACATTACACTGCACCTATCATACTACTATGACTGACCCTGTAAAACAACACATTACACCTATCGGCTGTATGTGACAACACATATTTTATGACTATTCATTTGTATATTAAAAAGTGTTCTTGACCGACTGTACTCTGTCTTGGTTGTCTGCCAAACAGTGTCCCAGCACGCCAGAGAGAGAGACAGACAGACAGACAGAGGATGCATCCTGAATGGCACCCTATGCCCTATATAGTGCACTACTTTTGATCAGGGTCAACAGGGCCATAGTGCACTGTAAAGGGAATATGATTCCATTTGGGATGCTGCTTCCTGTCTGAAAATCATCAATCTATCAACAAAGGAAGATGGGTTGCTAAGGACGCGTCGTCGTGGGAACCTCTTTGAAGAAGTAACCAAAGTCTTTCTGGATGATAATCCAAATCACTTTTATTAGCTATCACACAGGGAGAATGACATTGTATGCATCCAGAATGGTTCCCTATCCCCTACATAGTAAACTACTTTTGACCAGTTCTAAGTAGTGCCTTATGTAGATAAAGGGTGTCATTTGGGACGCATACATTAAGAGTTAAGGAAGGAGGGCGCTGTGAACGCTCATCCAACAATGCGCTTATTAAGCATTTAAAGTCAGGATCTATGAGAGTTTCTCTATTTTAAAACAACATTCTGGGATTTGAGAAGCTGTTACAGTTGTTCAATGGTCATTTGATTTAAATTCTTCTTTTGTTCTTTTTCAAACCCCAGAATGTAGCTTTAACAGAGTCCTGCCCCGGTAGCGTTCATGCCCTGAGGGGAGGGTTGGAAACAGTCACATAGCGTTCGTAGCTATAGTCCCTACTGTCCCCTAAGGTGCCAAACCATCAATGACTAGAGACTACTGTAGCAAGGGAGGAGCACGACTTCAGACACCTTACTAGAGGAAGTCCTATGAAGAGGAATACAATGGTTGTAGAAGAAGAAGAAGAACTTACACATACACTCACATGCACACACTCTCTGTCTCTCTCTCTCTCTCTCTCTCTCTCTCTCTCACGCAAACCTCACTCCCTTTCTTTTATCTTGGTCTGAGTCCAAATGAAGTTAACTTGAAACCCCTTCCACCCAACTGACTGTTGTTTGTGTACTGGACCATCATTGGACTAGACATAAATTGAGCTTGAGAAGTTTGCTCACCTCTTTAGTGTGTGAACTTCTGCTACACACACACAGGCATGAAGACAGGACGTACATGATAAACCTGCTCATTAATCAGCCTTGATAACACTCACACCTGGAGGTCATCTTTACACTGCTAATCATTATCAGAACACTGCAATTAAATACTGTTGAGAGAGGGAGGGAGACAGAGAGAGAGAGACTGAGGGAGACAGAGAGAGAGAGACAGAGAGAGGGAGGGAGACAGAGAGAGAGAGACAGAGAGAGTGAGGGAGACAGAGAGAGAGAGACAGAGAGAGTGAGGGAGACAGAGAGAGAGAGACAGAGAGAGTGAGGGAGACAGATAGAGAGAGACAGAGAGAGGGAGGGAGACAGAGAGAGAGAGAGACAGAGAGAGAGAGAGAGACAGAGAGAGTGAGGGAGACAGAGAGAGAGAGACAGAGAGAGTGAGGGAGACAGATAGAGAGAGACAGAGAGAGGGAGGGAGACAGAGAGAGTGAGGGAGAGAGAGAGAGAGAGACAGAGAGAGGGAGGGAGACAGAGAGAGAGAGAGACAGAGAGAGAGAGAGAGTGAAAGAAGGATATATTTATATAGAGAGAGAGAGATACACAGTCATTGTGTCCTAAGGATATATATATATATTTATATATATACACAGTTGAAGTCGGAAGTTTACATACACTTAGGTTGAAGTCATTAAAACTCATTTTTCAACCACTCCACAGATTTCATGTTAACAAACTATAGTTTTGGCAAGTTGGTTAGGACATCTACTTTATGCATGAGACAAGTAATTCCTCCAACAATTGTTTACAGCCAGATTATTTCACTTATAATTCTGTCATGACTTGAGGTTACAGGTCATTTGATAGATACATTTCTGCCAAGCTCCTCTCCCCCCCAAAGGAGGGAGGGGGGGGGGTTAAGTGGATTGGAGGGGTGAAAGGGAGAGCTTTGACACCAACCAGACTTTCTCTCACTTTCCCTCTCTTTGCTCTCTCTCTCTCTCTCTCTCTCTCTCTCTCACTTTCCCTCTCTTTGCGCTCTCTCTCTCTCTCTCTCTCTCTCCTTCTCTATCCTTCTCTCTCTCTCTCTCTCTCTCTCCTCTCTCTCTCTCTCTCTCTCCTCTCTCTCTCTCTCAATTCAATTTAATTCAAATTCGGCTTTATTGGCATGAAAGTTACAACTTAACAATATTGCCAAAGCACTTTACAATGTAACAATAAAGAGAAAGTTCATATTATTATTAACAACAACAAAAATATAGATCCATTACATATTAATTATCACATACACAACCAAACATATTCTAAATAATTGTATGTGTGTGTTTTGTGTGTGTGTGTACATTTGTTGGGAGGTTATTGGTTGTAGTTGGATCAACTGGTTGTCCTTACAGGATTATTGGTTGTAGTTGGGTCAACTGGTTGTCCTTACAGGATTATTGGTTGTAGTTGGATCAACTGGTTGTCCTTACAGGATTATTGGTTGTAGTTGGGTCAACTGGTTGTCCTTACGGGATTATTGGTTGTAGTTGGATCAACTGGTTGTCCTTACGGGATTATTGGTTGTAGTTGGGTCAACTGGTTGTCCTTACAGGATTATTGGTTGTAGTTGGGTCAACTGGTTGTCCCTACGGGTGTGGCATAATGCAACATATTTTGCACCATAAATGGCACAATGGACCTTTTCACCCAATAGGCATTGTAACTTTTCATCATCTGTTCCTGTTTCTATTTCTATTTTTAATTTGGGGAAAGAAAGTTGCCCGTATGTCTGCATAATTATCACATTTTAGGAGAAAGTGTGTTTCCGTTTCAACTGCGTTTTGTGGGCAGAGTAAACACAACCTGGCATCTCTGGGTTGCCAGATCTGTCTGTGACGACCGGTCTCTATAGCCAGGCTGTGTGCTCTCTCTCTCTCTCTCTCTCTCTCTCTCTCGCTCTCTCGCTCTCTCGCTCTCTCTCTCTCTCGGGTGTAGCCTGTGTACTACTGAACAGATCCACTAGGGACCTGTTATCCTATTAAGTGCATTGTATTAGAACCATTTTTCTATAACCATTACTGTATATCCTGTAGTATCATTTAGCTGGTAAATAAATAATTTGAACCAATGGAAGGATCAGTCTGTGCAGATTGACGGACTCATGGCCGTTCTAGGACGAGACTGATGAGGCAACATTCATTAAATAAGGGCTGCTATATATTGGAAGATAGGACAAAACATTTGAGTTAAATTCAGAGAGTAGCAGCTCAGTAGAAAACATTTCTCTCCGTGGAGCCCCTGGAATCCTAATGAGGTAATTATTGCAGGATTAATTTAAATCCCATAATTAGACGTAGGTAATTATTCAATAAATAGTAGTCACCATTTTAATGATAGACAGTCTCCTTGCTCTCGCCCTGCATTTTCAGTTCTGCCCACAAATGTTCTATAGGGTTGAGGTCAGGGCTTTGTGATGGCCACTCCAATACCTTGACTTTGTTGTCCTTAAGCCATTTTGCCACAACTTTGGAAGTATGCTTGGGGTCATTGTCCATTAGGAAGACCCATTTGCGGCCAAGCTTTAACTTCCTGACTGATGTCTTGAGATGTTGCTTCAATATATCCACATAATTTACCTTCCTCATGATGCCATCTATTTTGTGAAGTGCACCAGTCCCTCCTGCAGCAAAGCACCCCCACAACATGATGCTGCCACCCCCGTGCTTCACGGTTGGGACGGTGTTCTTCGGCTTGCAAGCCTCCCCCTTTTTCCTCTAGACATAACGATGGTCATTATGACCAAACAGTTCTATTTTTGTTTCATCAGACCAGAGGACATTTCTCCAAAAAGTAAGATCTTTGTCCCCATGTGCAGTTGCAAACCGTAGTCTGGCTTTTTTATGGCGGTTTTGGAGCGGTGGCTTCTTCCTTGCTGAGCGGCCTTTCAGGTTATGTCGATATAGGACTCGTTTTACTGTGGATATAGATACTTTTATACCTGCTTCCTCCAGCATCTTCACAAGGTCCTTTGCGGTTGTTGGCTGATTTCTTTTCATTTTCCCATTATGTCTAGCAAAGAAGCACTGAGTTTTGAAGGTAGGTCTTGAAATACCTCCACAGGTACACCTCCAATTGACTCAAATGATGTCAATTAGCCTATCAGAAGCTTGTAAAGCCATGACATCATTTTCTGGAATTTTCCAAGCTGTTTAAAGGCACAGTCAACTTAGTGTATGTAAACTTCTGACCCACTGGAATTGTGATATGGTGAATTATAAGTGAAATAATCTGTCTGTAAACAATTGTTGGAAGAATTACTTGTGTCACGCACAAAGTAGATGTCCTAACCGACTTGCCAAAACTATAATATATATATATATAGAGAGAGAGAGAGAGAGAGAGAGAGAGAAACAAAAACAAACCACTTTAGTTCTCTCTGTGAGAGGTTTCTAGCCACCCACACCGTGCTAAAGGTGGCTTTATAGAAGGCAGATTAAGGGTTGCGTCCCAAATGACACCCCATTCTCTACATACTGCACAACGTTTGACCGGAAAGCCATGCCATTTGGGATGCATCCCTTGGTCTATTTGTGCATTCACAAGGCCCCTCCATCGGCCACCAGATAACCAGCCTTCCCCCTTATCCTCCCCCAAGTGACACTCAAAATGGAATTACTATGTTGCCGTTTAAAAGTATTCATATTCATTGAATTGGCATTTTGCTCTAATGTAAATTACGCCAGATGGAGCGCTCATTTCAGACCTGGCTGGGGAGTTCTTTTTGGAGTGAAAAATGTGTCTCACCTTACTAATTTTCTGATATATAATATATAAACCTGAGCTGAATGAAAAACGAGGAGTATCGTTATCGCAGTTTGAGTTTCTCCTTTGGGAGGGGAGGGGAGGGGAGGGGAGGGGAGGGGAGGGGAGGGGAGGGGAGGGGGAGAGGAGAGGAGAGGAGAGGAGAGGAGAGGAGAGGAGAGGAGAGGAGAGGAGAGGAGAGGAGAGGAGAGGAGAGGAGAGGAGAGGAGAGGAGAGGAGAGGAGAGCCTTAGAGCACTCAAACCGTGCTCCCTGTTGGACCAATTACTACTTGAGATAGAAGTTCTCTAGGACCTCAGCTCCTACACTCATCCCAGAAAGAATAAAAAGCTATTGTTTGTAAATGTTCCCTTTTGTCTTTTTTCTCCTGTCAGTTCATATCTCTGTAATAACAAGCACAGGTGACGTCACTGCACCCACAGATACTCTTAGACTTTTCATGACTAACTTGACATCTTAATGATGGATTGTTAAATCCATTGTGGTCTGGAACATTTTGACATCTGCATTACAAGTACATAGACAGCCTTGCTGGCAGCATGATGTGAATCCGTTTCAAGTGCCTGTGTTCCCTGTTGCCTTGCAAGCCTGTCTTTGCCTGACTACCCAGGCTCCTTGTGTTCCCTGTTGCCTCGCAAGCCTGTCTTTGCCTGACTACCCAGGCTCCTTGTGTTCCCTGTTGCCTCGCAAGTCTGTCTTTGCCTGACTACCCAGGCTCCTTGTGTTCCCTGTTGCCTCGCAAGCCTGTCTTTGCCTGACTACCCAGGCTCCTTGTGTTCCCTGTTGCCTCGCAAGCCTGTCTTTGCCTGACTACCCAGGCTCCTTGTATTCCCTGTTGCCTCGCAAGCCTGTCTTTGTCTGACTACCCAGACTACACCACCACAGAGGCCACTGATAGGAGACAGGGATACACAACACCACCACAGCAGCCACTGATAGGAGACAGGGATACACAATACCACCACAGAGGCCACTGATAGAAGACAGGGATACACAATACCACCACAGAGGCCACTGATAGGAGACAGGGATACACAACACCACCACCACAGCAGCCACTGATAGGAGACAGGGATACACAACACCACCACAGCAGCCACTGATAGGTGACAGAGATACACAACACCACCACCACAGCAGCCACTGATAGGAGACAGGGATACACACCACCACCACAGAGGCCACTGATAGGAGACAGGGATACACAACACCACCACCACAGAGGCCACTGATAGGAGACAGGGATACAGATCCTCTATCTGCTTTGGGATGTGAATTAAGCCTGGACCATGCAGAGTGGAGCAGTGAACACACACAGGCTGCCTCCCAAATAGCATCCTACCCAGCTAACACACAACGTTCTGAGGATGTATTTCTTAGAGATTGGTGAGAGCGTGGTAGTCCTATGGTTATTTTGCATGCAACCTTCCCGAAATGTTCTGGGAATGATGTAGGATAGTTGATTGGCCTTGGAAGATTCTCAACACATTTGAGGAACTTGACAAAATAACATTATTTTCTTGATATTTCATTACTTTCACAGATTGTTTCCTAAAAGTTCAAACATGGTAGGAACGTTCTGTCTCTCTCTCTCTCTCTGGGGAACGTTCTGTCTCTCTCTCTCTCTGGGGAACATTCTGTCTCTCTCTCTCTCTCTCTCTGGGGAACGTTCTGTCTCTCTCTCTCTCTCTCTCTCTCTCTCTCTGGGGAACGTTCTGTCTCTCTCTCTCTCTCTCTCTCTCTCTCTGGGGAACGTTCTGTCTCTCTCTCTCTCTGGGGAACGTTCTGTCTCTCTCTCTCTCTCTCTGGGGAACGTTCTGTCTCTCTCTCTCTCTGGGGAACGTTCTGTCTCTCTCTCTCTCTGGGGAACGTTCTGTCTCTCTCTCTCTCTCTCTGGGGAACGTTCTGTCTCTCTCTCTCTCTCTCTCTGGGGAACGTTCTGTCTCTCTCTCTCTCTCTCTGGGGAACGTTCTGTCTCTCTCTCTCTCTCTCTCTCTCTCTGGGGAACGTTCTGTCTCTCTCTCTCTCTGGGGAACGTTCTGTCTCTCTCTCTCTCTGGGGAACGTTCTGTCTCTCTCTCTCTCTCTGGGGAACGTTCTGTCTCTCTCTCTCTCTCTCTCTGGGGAACATTCTGTCTCTCTTTTGTGGGAATTTGAGTACTCATAGTTCTATTTAAAGTCCATTAGGAAAACTTTCCATAAAAACCACAAGAAAATATTAGTAATGTTCAAAGAACGTTTTAAGAATGTTTTAAAAAACTACAGTATACACCACCGTTCAAAAGTTTGGGGTCACTTAGAAAAGTCCTTGTTTTTGAAAGAAAAGCTCATTTTTTGTCCATTAAAATAACATCAAATTGATCAGAAATACAGTGTAGACATTGTTAATTTTGTAAATGACTATTGTAGCTGGAAACGGCAGATTTTTTATGGAATATCTACATAGGCGTACAGAGGGAAAGCCATATCTCAGACTGGCCAATAAAAATAAAAGATTAAGATGGGCAAAAGAACACAGACACTGAACAGAGGAAGATATGGCTTTTTCTTTGCAACTCTACCTAGAAGGCCAGCATACCAGAGTCGCCTCTTCACTGTTGACGTTGAGACTGGTGTTTTGTGGGTACTATTATTACTATTATTACATTATTACTATTTAATGAAACTGCCAGTTTCTCAAACTAGACACTCTAATGTACTTGTCCTCTTGCTCAGTTATGCACCGGGGCCTCCCACTCCTCTTTCTATTCTGGTTAGAGACAGTTTTATCGTTTCTTTAATCAGCACAACAGTTTTCAGCTGTGCTAACATAATTGCAAAAGGGTTTTCTAATGATCAATTAGTCTTTTACTTGGATTAGCTAACACAACGTGCCATTGGAACACAGGAGTGATGGGCCTCTGTACACCTATGTAGATATTCAAATAGTCATTTACAACATTAACAATGTCTACACTGTATTTCTGATCAATTTGATGTTATTTTAATGGACAAAAAATGAGCTTTTCTTTCAAAAACAAGGACATTTCTAAGTGACCCCCAAACTCTTGAACGGTGGTGTACATTCTCAGTGTCAACAAAACTGCTTGTTTTCTTTGAAATGGGGTCTGTTTGAATAGATTAAAAAAACATGACATGCTTGCTCCATCCTGGTGGTACAGTGGACTAATTCCGTGGATAGAGATCAGAACATCATAGGTTCTGAATCTCACTGACGCCACAATAGAAAATAATAAATTAATACCTAAGCAAATTAATTTCCATGTGTCCAGTTAATCCAAGCTACCACTAACTCCATAGAAAGAGAGCACATCACATTGCTGTGGCATCCTGAGTCCTCCACTAACTCCACAGAGAGAGAGAGAGTATATCACATCACATTGCTGTGGCATCCTGAGTCCTCCACTAACTCCACAGAGAGAGAGAGTATATCACATCACATTGCTGTGGCATCCTGAGTCCTCCACTAACTCCACAGAGAGAGAGAGAGTATATCACATCACATTGCTGTGGCATCCTGAGTCCTCAACTAACTCCACAGAGAGAGAGAGTATATCACATCACATTGCTGTGGCATCCTGAGTCCTCCACTAACTCCACAGAGAGAGAGAGAGTATATCACATCACATTGCTGTGGCATCCTGAGTCCTCAACTAACTCCACAGAGAGAGAGAGTATATCACATCACATTGCTGTGGCATCCTGAGTCCTCCACTAACTCCACAGAGAGAGAGAGTATATCACATCACATTGCTGTGGCATCCTGAGTCCTCCACTAACTCCACAGAGAGAGAGAGAGTATATCACATCACATTGCTGTGGCATCCTGAGTCCTCACTAACTCCACAGAGAGAGAGAGTATATCACATCACATTGCTGTGGCATCCTGAGTCCTCCACTAACTCCACAGAGAGAGAGAGTATATCAACATCACATTGCTGTGGCATCCTGAGTCCTCCACTAACTCCACAGAGAGAGAGAGTATATCACATCACATTGCTGTGGCAATCCTGAGTCCTCAACTAACTCCACAGAGAGAGAGAGAGTATATCACATCACATTGCTGTGGCATCCTGAGTCCTCCACTAACTCCACAGAGAGAGAGAGAGTATATCACATCACATTGCTGTGGCATCCTGAGTCCTCCACTAACTCCACAGAGAGAGAGAGAGTATATCACATCACATTGCTGTGGCATCCTGAGTCCTCCACTAACTCCACAGAGAGAGAGAGAGTATATCACATCACATTGCTGTGGCATCCTGAGTCCTCAACTAACTCCACAGAGAGAGAGAGTATATCACATCACATTGCTGTGTGCATCCTGAGTCCTCCACTAACTCCACAGAGAGAGAGAGAGTATATCACATCACATTGCTGTGGCATCCTGAGTCCTCCACTAACTCCACAGAGAGAGAGAGAGTATATCACATCACATTGCTGTGGCATCCTGAGTCCTCAACTAACTCCACAGAGAGAGAGAGTATATCACATCACATTGCTGTGGCATCCTGAGTCCTCCACTAACTCCACAGAGAGAGAGAGAGTATATCACATCACATTGCTGTGGCATCCTGAGTCCTCCACTAACTCCACAGAGAGAGAGTATATCACATCACATAGCTGTGGCATCCTGAGTCCTCCACTAACTCCAGAGAGAGAGAGAGAGAGAGAGAGAGAGAGAGAGAGAGTATATCACATTGCTGTGGCATCCTGAGTCCTCCACTAACTAGAGAGAGAGAGAGAGAGAGAGAGAGAGAGAGAGAGAGAGAGAGAGAGAGAGAGAGAGAGAGAGAGAGAGAGAGAGAGAGAGAGAGAGAGAGAGAGAGAGAGAGAGAGAGAGAGAGAGAGAGAGCCCCCTCTCTTCTCCCATCTATCTAATGGAAGAGTCCCTACTCCAGTGGAGCAGTGTTTTACAGTAGTGGTGGTGGGAGGTGTGCTCATCATTATAGAGGCAGCCCATTTCTGAAACTGTTCACTAATTGGTATTTTGACCAATCCGATCAGCTCTGAAAAAGAGCTGACGTGAAAAGATCTAATGTGATTCGTCAAAAGACCAATTAGTGGAAAAAAATATCCAAATTGGGATGCATGTGTAAACGTAGACATACACACGCACACACACACGTACACACATACACACACACGCACACATACACATACACACATACGCACACACACACATACACACATACACACATACACACGCACACATACACACATACAACGTGTTCTAGAAAGACTGCTCTTTAAATGTATCCGTTTCATGGAATGACTCATCACTGTACATCAAATGAATATCTTTTCGTATTCATATTGTGTATTTTCCTTGATCCCTACAACAAAGAAACAACTCCAATTTAACTCAAGATACAAAGTATATACTCAAGTATATAGGAATACATACCAAGTATATACTCAAGTATAAAGGAATACATACCAAGTATATACTCAAGTATATAGGAATACATACCAAGTATATACTCAAGTATATAGGAATACATACCAAGTATATATTAAAATATATAGGAATACGTACCAAGTATATACTCAAGTATATAGGAATACATACCAAGTATATACTCAAGTATATAGGAATACATACCAAGTATATACTCAAGTATATAGGAATACATACCAAGTATATACTCAAGTATATAGGAATACATACCAAGTATATACTCAAGTATATAGGAATACATACCAAGTATATATTAGTATATAGGAATATGCAGAAGTACAAACAAGTCATATGTAGAAGTAGACCAAGACATGATAGTGGGGGGGTCAGGCTATTAGCTCCTCCCCTCCCCTCCCCTCCCCTCCCCTCCCCTCCTCTCCTCTCCTCTCCTCTCCTCTCCTCTCCTCTCCTCTCCTCTCCTCTCCTCTCCTCTCCTCTCCTCTCCTCTCCTCTCCTCTTCTCAGACAGACAGACAGACAGACACCTCTCTGGTGCACCTGATGGATGGATGGATGGATGGATGGATAGAAAGTTGTGTGTGTGTGTGTGTGGGAGGGGGAGGGGGTAGGTAAGGGGACTGGTGTTTGCAGTGGAATGGTGTGTGGTAGAGTGGGGGAGAGGGTGGAAGGGAAGTGATGTGGGGTGGAGTGGGGGAGAGGGTGGAAGGGGATGGAAGGGAAGTGATGTGTGGTAGAGTGGGGGAGAGGGTGGAAGGGGATGGAAGGGAAGTGATGTGTGGTAGAGTGGGGGAGAGGGTGGAAGGGGATGGAAGGGAAGTGATGTGTGGTAGAGTGGGGGAGAGGGTGGAAGGGGATGGAAGGGAAGTGATGTGGGGTGGAGTGGGGGAGAGGGTGGAAGGGGATGGAAGGGAAGT
The DNA here is from genome assembly GCA_023634145.1 of Thymallus thymallus. Classification (NCBI taxonomy): domain Eukaryota; kingdom Metazoa; phylum Chordata; class Actinopteri; order Salmoniformes; family Salmonidae; genus Thymallus; species Thymallus thymallus. The sequence continues at coordinate 96,213 of JAKYLM010000065.1, forward strand.
GATGTGGGGTGGAGTGGGGTAGAGGGTGGAAGGGGATGGAAGGGAAGTGATGTGGGGTGGAGTGGGGGAGAGGGTGGAAGGGGATGGAAGGGAAGTGATGTGGGGTGGAGTGGGGGAGAGGGTGGAAGGGGATGGAAGGGAAGTGATGTGGGGTGGAGTGGGGGAGAGGGTGGAAGGGGATGGAAGGGAAGTGATGTGGGGTGGAGTGGGGGAGAGGGTGGAAGGGGATGGAAGGGAAGTGGTGTGGGGTGGAGTGGAATGGAAGGTGGGTTGGGGAGGTGGGGGTGTGTCGTGGTCGGGGGGTCTGAGGGGAGTGTAATTAGGTGTGAAGTGATGTGTTGTGATGTGTTGTGTGAGAGAGAGAGAAAGAGAGAGACAGAGAGAGAGAGAGAGAGAGAGAGAGAGAGAGAGACAGAGAGAGAGAGAGAGAGAGAGAGAGAGAGAGAGACAGAGAGAGAGAGAGGACTCTGTGTAGAGTGGTGAAGTGCTGTTGTATCTACAGTAGTGTGTGAGTGTGTGGGCATTTCATTCTCTGTCAATGAGATGCATGAGATGCAAAGCAATTACACGAGGAGAGTGGGCATTTCAGCTAGTGGCCCGGCTCTACGAACGCTATATTTCAGCTAGCGGTCCGGCTCTACGAACGCTATATTTCAGCTAGCGGTCCGGCTCTACGAACGCTATATTTCAGCTAGCGGTCCGGCTCTACGAACGCTATATTTCAGCTAGCGGTCCGGCTCTACGAACGCTATATTTCAGCTAGCGGTCCGGCTCTACGAACGCTATATTTCAGCTAGCGGTCCGGCTCTACGAACGCTATATTTCAGCTAGCGGTAGATAGATAGATAGATAGATAGATAGATAGATAGATAGATAGATAGATAGATAGATAGATAGATAGATAGATAGATAGATAGATAGATAGATAGATAGATAGATAGATAGATAGATAGATAGATAGGTACTTTATTGATCCCCCGGGGGGGAAATTTCATTGTCAAGCAGCTACAACAAAACACAGGGCAGGTGCAAAATGCCACAACGAAAGTACACAAAAGACAGATACACGGTACATGATACATAGAGCGGCAGTATGAAAAAGTATAGAAATACAAGATATCTGGAGTGCAAAAAAAAGCTATAAAAGGACATTTTATAGTATGGGTGGTTGGCTGAATATGTACACTATACGTTGGTGGATGTTGGATGGTTAACTATACTATACAGGTCGATGGCAGAGAAATACTTCAGTAGCTAAAAATGCGTATGATATGAGCGAGGGTAATAATAGTTTACTAATAGACAGACTGGCTAAATGAACAGGTAAGTGAAAATTTTGCATGGTTAAATTAGCTGTACAGTTAGGTATACAGTTATATTTACAGATAAGTGAATACTTGCATGTTTACACAAACTGTACAGGTAAATGACAGGAAGAGATACTTTAATAGCTAAATGTGTGTATGATATCATTTGGGGTAATAATAGTAATTCCCTTAAAAATACAGTCCTTAGTGCGCAGGGTTTAATTACAGACAACTGCACGTATTACACATTCAATATACGGCTCTACGAACGCTATATTTCAGCTAGCGGTCCAGACAGCTCTACGAACGCTATATTTCAGCTAGCGGTCCGGCTCTACGAACGCTATATTTCAGCTAGCGGTCCAGACAGCTCTACGAACGCTATATTTCAGCTAGCGGTCCAGCTCTACGAACGCTATATTTCAGCTAGTGGCCCGGCTCTACGAACGCTATATTTCAGCTAGCGGTCCAGCTCTACGAACGCTATATTTCAGCTAGCGGTCCAGCTCTACGAACGCTATATTTCAGCTAGTGGCCCGGCTCTACGAACGCTATATTTCAGCTAGCGGTCCGGCTCTACGAACGCTATATTTCAGCTAGCGGTCCGGCTCTACGAACGCTATATTGATCTTTTCTACATTGTTTAGTAGTATAGCACCTCAGCAGCCCTTCAGAGTTCACCTGATGACTTCCTCTCTCTCCCTCCTCCATCCCTCCCACCCAGCCAGGTCACTCCAGATCCACTGCAGTATTCCACGTTTGTCCAGGTCCCTTCAATACCAGCCACTAGGGGCAACGGTGAGCGCTGTTACAATCATGTAGGCTCACGGCTTGCTAACTTAACCAATCGGAATGAATCCCTAAAATGAACCATCGAGTTGTTTCTGTTTTAACCCTATCCCGTACCTTAACCCTTAACTTAACCAATCAGAATAAAAACCTTAACTTAACCGTCAAGTTGTTTCTGTTTTAACCCTATCCCGTACCTTAACCCTTAACTTAACCAATCAGAATAAAAACCTTAACTTAACCATCGAGTTGTTTCTGTTTTAACCCCCCTGTCAAACCGTGAGATCTTTTTGGCCACCTTCCATTCATCTCTCCCTCCATCCATCTCTCCCTCCATCCATCTCTCCCTCCATCCATCTCTCCCTCCATCCATCTCTCCCTCCATCCATCTCTCCCTCCATCCATCTCAACCTCCATCCATCTCTCCCTCCATCCATCTCAACCTCCATCCATCTCTCCCTCCATTCATCTCTCCCTCCATCCATCTCTCCCTCCATCCATCTCTCCCTCCATCCATCTCAACCTCCATCCATCTCTCCCTCCATCCATCTCTCCCTCCCTCCCTCCATCTCTCTCTTCATCCCGCTCCCCTCCCTCCATCTCTCTCCTCTCCCATGTTGTCTGCTCCATCTCTCTCCTCTCCCATGTTGTCTGCTCCATCTCTCTCCTCTCCCATGTTGACTGCTCCATCTCTCTCCTCTCCCATGTTGTCTGCTCCATCTCTCTCCTCTCCCATGCTGTGTGATCCAACTCTCCCCTCCACCCCCTGCCTACGTTTCTTTGCGGTAAATGTGTTATATTTGTCCCCTAGCTGCCACAGCTCAGCCCGCTACTTGCTGCTAGACCCTGGTTCCCTTCCTCTGACCACTCACCTCCCTCCCTCCTCTAGACTCTGGTCTATCTCTATCTCCTGTCACACTATATCTCTATCTCCTGTCACACTATATCTCTATCTCCTGCCACACTATATCTCTATCTCCTGTCACACTATATCTCTATCTCCTGTCACACTATATCTCTATCTCCTGCCACACTATATCTCTATCTCCTGCCACACTATATCTCTATCTCCTGCCACACTATATCTCTATCTCCTGTCACACTATATCTCTATCTCCTGCCACACTATATCTCTATCTCCTGTCACACTATATCTCTATCTCCTGTCACACAATATCTCTATCTCCTGCCACACTATATCTCTATCTCCTGTCACACTATTTTCTCTATCTCCTGTCACACTATATCTCTATCTCCTGCCACACTATATCTCTATCTCCTGCCACACTATATCTCTATCTCCTGCCACACTATATCTCTATCTCCTGTCACACTATATCTCTATCTCCTGCCACACTATATCTCTATCTCCTGTCACACTATATCTCTATCTCCTGTCACACAATATCTCTATCTCCTGCCACACTATATCTCTATCTCCTGTCACACTATTTTCTCTATCTCCTGTCACACTATATCTCTATCTCCTGTCACACTATATCTCTATCTCCTGCCACACTATATCTCTATCTCCTGTCACACTATATCTCTATCTCCTGTCACACTATATCTCAATCTCCTGCCACACTATATCTCTATCTCCTGTCACACTATATCTCTATCACCTGTCACACTATCTCTCTATCTCCTGCCACACTATATCTCTATCTCCTGCCACACTATATCTCTATCTCCTGCCACACTATATCTCTATCTCCTGTCACACTATATCTCTATCTCCTGCCACACTATATCTCTATCTCCTGTCACACAATATCTCTATCTCCTGCCACACTATATCTCTATCTCCTGTCACACTATATCTCTATCACCTGTCACACTATATCTCTATCTCCTGCCACACTATATCTCTATCTCCTGCCACACTATATCTCTATCTCCTGTCACACTATATCTCTATCTCCTGCCACACTATATCTCTATCTCCTGTCACACAATATCTCTATCTCCTGTCACACTATATCTCTATCTCCTGCCACACTATATCTCTATCTCCTGTCACACAATATCTCTATCTCCTGCCACACTATATCTCTATCTCCTGTCACACTATATCTCTATCACCTGTCACACTATATCTCTATCTCCTGCCACACTATATCTCTATCTCCTGTCACACTATATCTCTATCTCCTGCCACACTATATCTCTATCTCCTGTCACACAATATCTCTATCTCCTGTCACACAGGAAGCCCTCTGACATCACTTCCTATCCTCTCCCTGTCCTCTGATCCCAGGCTGTGTTGGGCAGGTGGGCAGGGTGTCCAGGGCGATGGAGCAACACCCTCACATCACCAGATTTATCTCCACTCCATCCCCTCTACTCCTCTCCCCACAGATGGCTGATTTAAATAGTAGACCTTCCCCAGACCTCCTCTCTCTCTGACATGCTCTCTCTTCAGCTTGTTAGAAGACACTCTGGGTTGAACTCTAGAGCAGTTGGGTGGTGGCTGACTGGTGTGGGCTGTAAGGCCCATGATCGATGCAAAGCCCTAAACTCTAGCGATAGCTGAAAACAAGGTTTAGATTATTAATAGGTCAACATTAGTGTAGAGGCACGGTGCAACAGTTGGATGGAAGGGAAGCGGTTCGGCTGGAGGCTTGACAGCTGAGAAAATGTGCAAATACACACACCCAAACTCACATGTGTTTATGGGGGGTCTTTGGTCTGCATGAGGAAATTCATGATTCAATTATCATTCCAAACCTGACAGTTTCCATTACTGCTGCAGGGTTTACAGTCCAAAAGGTTATTGGTTTAAACCCTGAGGTTTTGTTCTGCACTGGAGGTAAGTCCCAAATCGAAACATATTCTCTATATGGGGTAGTGGTCAGCCTAGGGCTGATGGATGTGGATGTAGTGTTGCTGGGGCCTAGGGCTGATGGATGTGAATGTAGTGCTGCTGGGGACTAGGGCTGATGGATGTGGATGTAGTGCTGCTGGGGCCTAGGGCTGATGGATGTGGATGTAGTGCTGCTGGGACCTAGGGCTGATGGATGTAGATGTAGTGCTGCTGGGGACTAGGGCTGATGGATGTGAATGTAGTGCTGCTGGGGACTAGGGCTGATGGATGTGGATGTAGTGCTGCTGGGGACTAGGGCTGATGGATGTGAATGTAGTGCTGCTGGGGCCTAGGGCTGATGGATGTAGATGTAGTGCTGCTGGGGACTAGGGCTGATGGATGTAGATGTAGTGCTGCTGGGGTCTAGGGCTGATGGATGTGAATGTAGTGCTGCTGGGACCTAGGGCTGATGGATGTAGATGTAGTGCTGCTGGGGTCTAGGGCTGATGGATGTGAATGTAGTGCTGCTGGGACCTAGGGCTGATGGATGTAGATGTAGTGCTGCTGGGGTCTAGGGCTGATGGATGTGAATGTAGTGCTGCTGGGGCCTAGGGCTGATGACATTGAGGAGAGGAGAGGGTTATCAGTAGGTTGAGGGTTATTACAGTATATAGCAGTAGGTTGAGGTTTATTACAGTAAATATCAGTAGGCTGAGGGTTATTACAGTAAATAGCAGTAGGTTGAGGGTTATTGCAGTAAATATCAGTAGGCTGAGGGTTATTACAGTAAATATCAGTAGGTAGAGGGTTATTACAGTAAATAGCAGTAGGTTGAGGGTTATTACAGTAAATATCAGTAGGTTGAGGGTTATTACAGTAAATATCAGTAGGTTGAGTTTTATTACAGTAAATATCATTAGGTTGAGGGTTATTACAGTAAATATCATTAGGTTGAGGGTTATTACAGTAAATATCAGTAGGTTGAGGGTTATTACAGTAAATATCAGTAGGTTGAGGGTTATTATAGTAAATATCAGTAGGTTGAGGGTTATTACAGTAAATATCAGTAGGTTGAGGGTTATTACAGTAAATATCAGTAGGTTGAGGGTTATTACAGTAAATATTAGTAGGTTGAGGGTTATTACAGTAAATATCAGTAGGTTGAGGGTTATTACAGTAAATATCAGTAGGTTGAGGGTTATTACAGTAAATATCAGTAGGTTGAGGGTTATTACAGTAAGTTGTTTATGTTTCTCATCATTCTCTTCATGTCTGAAGTTATTTACAGCATAGTATAAAGGCAATATCATTTAGCTGTGACGGTCTCCCTAACTCACCACCACCACTAACAACAAGTGTTAAACAAACACACACTAACAACACTAACACATCTCTTTGACTCCTGGCCTTGAGAACAAGCTGGAAACAGTGTGAGGCCAGGGAGGGAAGAGAGGCGAGAGAGGAGAGAGAGAGAGAGAGAGAGAGAGAGACAGAGAGAGAGAGAGGCAGGCAGGCAGGCAGGCAGGCAATAAAGCCCCTTGAATTGAATTGAATTGAATTGAAAGAGAGAGAGAGAGAAAGAGAGGGAGAAAGAGGGAGAGAGAGAGAGAGGCAGGCAGGCAGACAGAGTGAGAAAGAGACAGAGAGAGAGAGAGAGAGAGAGAGAGAGAGAGAGGCAGAAAGAGAGCGAGAGAGAGAGAGAGGTGTCTTTTGTAGTGGAGGTTAGTAACATGACAGCACGTGGATAGTTAGATGGGCGGTATGGCTGGTTACTAATGCTGCCTCTCCTCCCATGTGTTTTCACTCTCTCAGCACCACATCTCCATCTCTCTCTCTCTCTCTCTCTCTCTCTCTCTCTCTCCATCTCTCCCTCTCTCTCTCTCTCTCTCTCTCTCTCCTTCCTCTCCATCTAACTATCCATGTGCTGTCAGCGCTAGAGATCTGTAGAAATGATAGCCATCCCTCCCTCCTTCCACCACGGCCAGCCAACCAGGCAGCGACCTGGCTTATCTCTCTGTAGAAGCGTTACTATGGGAGGGAGGGAGATAGGAGAGAGTTCTGCGGCCAAGCTACGGTGACTGCAGCAAAGACACCCTGCAGACAGATTTTGCAGCAGTGGGAAGTGCTTTACTGCCATCTAGTGGTGAAGCCTGACAAACACCAGAGATCCCACCTACACTTAAGAAAAATATAAACGCAACATGCAACAATTTTAATGATTTTACTGAGATACAGTTCATATAAAGAAATCAGTCAATTGAAATAAATTAATTAGTCCTTAATCTATGGATTTAACGAGACTGGGAATGTAGAACTGGAACATTTTCTGCTTTTAGGAATTGCAACACGGGGCTGAGGTGATGGCAGCGGAGGAATGGGACTGCCACTGTTCCAGTGTGTGTGTGGTCCAACATGCTCTTAAACCGTGAATAAGCCCGGTGCTCTCCGCTCCAGCGCTCCGTAAGTGAAACAGATCATGGTGGTGGTAAACACCCTGTTACATTTTAGACAGAAATGTCCTACAGCACAATCAACTGTAGACCAGCCAACCAGCCATCCAGCATCCATCCAGCATCCAGCCAGCCAGCATCCAGCCAACCAGCCATCCAGCATCCATCCAGCCAACCAGCCATCCAGCATCCATCCAGCATCCAGCCAGCCAGCATCCAGCCAACCAGCCATCCAGCATCCATCCAGCCAACCAGCCATCCAGCATCCATCCAGCATCCAGCCAGCCAGCATCCAGCCAACCAGCCATCCAGCATCCATCCAGCCAACCAGCCATCCAGCATCCATCCAGCATCCAGCCAGCCAGCATCCAGCCAACCAGCCATCCAGCATCCATCCAGCCAACCAGCCATCCAGCATCCATCCAGCATCCAGCCAGCCAGCATCCAGCCAACCAGCCATCCAGCATCCATCCAGCATCCAGCCAGCCAGCATCCAGCCAGCCAGCCAGCATCCAGCCAATCAGCCATCCAGCATCCATCCAGCACCCAGCCAGCCAGCATCCAGCCAACCAGCCATCCAGCATCCATCCAGCCAACCAGCCATCCAGCATCCATCCAGCCAACCAGGAATCCAGCATCCATCCAGCAGCCAGCCAGCCAGCATCCAGCCAACCAGCCATCCAGCATCCATCCAGCAGCCAGCCAGCCAGCATCCAGCCAACCAGCCAGCCAGCAGCCAGCCAACCAGCAAGCCAGCAACCAGCCAGCAAGCCAGCAGCCAGCCAACTAGCCAGCCAACATCCAGCCAGCAGCCAGCCCGCCAGCAGCCAGCCAGACAGCCAGAAGCCAACCACCAGTCAGCCAGCAGCCAACCAGCAGCCAGCCAACCAGCCAGCCAGCAGCCAACCAGCCAGCCAGCCAGCCAGCCAGCCAGCAGCCAGCCAGCAGCCAACCAGCCAGCCAGCAGCCAGCCAGCCAGCAGCCAGCCAGACAGCCAGAAGCCAACCACCAGTCAGCCAGCCAGCAGCCAGCTAGACAGCCAGAAAGACAGTCAGCCACATAGTCAGCTAGACACAGCAGCAACAGTTTACTGACTAAAGAGCTTGGGCTGCATCCCAAATGGAACCATATTCCCTGATAGTGCACTACATTTGAACAGCACCCATCGGGTGCCATTTGTGGGACGCAACCTTGAATTAGGAACAGGACGGACCGGCTCTGGTCAAAAGTAGTGCACTATAAAGGAATAGGTTGTGATTTGGGACGCAACCTTGGATTAGGAGGGATGGGAAGGAGATAAATAGAAACCCCAGACTAGAAATAGAACCACAGACTAGGTCCATACTAGAAATTGAAACACAGACTAGGTCCATACTAGAAATAGAAACACAGACTAGGTCCATACTAGAAATAGAAACACAGACTAGGTCCATCCTAGAAATAGAAACACAGACTAGGTCCATACTAGAAATAGAAACACAGACTAGGTCCATACTAGAAATAGAAACACAGACTAGGTCCATCCTAGAAATAGAACCACAGACTAGGTCCATACTAGAAATAGAAACACAGACTAGGTCCATCCTAGAAATAGAAACACAGACTAGGTCCATCCTAGAAATAGAACCGCAGACTAGGTCCATACTAGAAATAGAAACACAGACTAGGTCCATCCTAGAAATAGAAACACAGACTAGGTCCATACTAGAAATAGAAACGCAGACTAGGTCCATACTAGAAATAGAACCACAGACTAGGTCCATCCTAGAAATAGAACCACAGACTAGGTCCATACTAGAAATAGAAACACAGACTAGGTCCATACTAGAAATAGAAACACAGACTAGGTCCATCCTAGAAATAGAACCACAGACTAGGTCCATACTAGAAATAGAAACACAGACTAGGTCCATCCTAGAAATAGAAACACAGACTAGGTCCATCCTAGAAATAGAAACACAGACTAGGTCCATCCTAGAAATAGAAACACAGACTAGGTCCATCCTATAAATAGAACCGCAGACTAGGTCCATACTAGAAATAGAACCACAGACTAGGTCCATCCTAGAAATAGAAACACAGACTAGGTCCATCCTAGAAATAGAACCACAGACTAGGTCCATCCTAGAAATAGAACCACAGACTAGGTCCATCCTAGAAATAGAAACACAGACTAGGTCCATCCTAGAAATAGAAACGTGTCTGCAATAAGGACTCACCTGTCATTACACTGTTGATGTCTGCAATAAGGGCTCACCTGTCATTACACTGTTGATGTCTGCAATAAGGACTCACCTGTCATTACACTGTTGATGTCTGCAATAAGGACTCACCTGTCATTACACTGTTGATTTCTGCAATAAGGACTCACCTGTCATTACACTGTTGATGTCTGCAATAAGGACTCACCTGTCATTACACTGTTGATGTCTGCAATAAGGACTCACCTGTCATTACACTGTTGATGTCTGCAATAAGGACTCACCTGTCATTACAATGTTGATGTCTGCAATAAGGACTCACCTGTCATTACACTGTTGAAGTCTGCAATAAGGACTCACCTGTCATTACACTGTTGATGTCTGCAATAAGGACTCACCTGTCATTACACTGTTGATGTCTGCAATAAGGACTCACCTGTCATTACACTGTTGATGTCTGCAATAAGGTCTCACCTGTCATTACACTGTTGATGTCTGCAATAAGGACTCACCTGTCATTACACTGTTGATGTCTGCAATAAGGACTCACCTGTCATTACACTGTTGATGTCTGCAATAAGGACTCACCTGTCATTACACTGTTGATGTCTGCAATAAGGACTCACCTGTCATTACACTGTTGATGTCTGCAATAAGGATTCACCTGTCATTACACTGTTGATGTCTGCAATAAGGACTCACCTGTCATTACACTGTTGATGTCTGCAATAAGGACTCACCTGTCATTACACTGTTGATGTCTGCAATAAGGACTCACCTGTCATTACACTGTTGATGTCTGCAATAAGGTCTCACCTGTCATTACACTGTTGATGTCTGCAATAAGGACTCATCAGATTAGTCTGAGGTCGAATTAAAGCTTCATTCAATGAAGGACATATCAATGACATGCAGTGAGCAAATGCTTCGTTGTTTTGGACTTTGGATCCGAAAGGATAAAGTGAACCTTTCAGAAATTACAGCACTTTTTGTACATAGTCCCCCATATTAGGGGAGAAATTAAATTAGTCCAGAGTGATGACAGTAGTGAGAAGACAACAACATCTAGTCACTCTGACAGCTTAGTGCTCTTAGCCCCAAGGGAGACAGACATCTTTTACCCCTCCTCCATCATCCCTCCATCCAACATCCCTATTTACTTCAACACTTTCTCCCTCTCTCCCTCCCTCTCTCTCTCTCTCTCTCTCTCTCTCTCTCTCTCTCTCTCTCTCTCTCTCTCTCTCCTCTCTCTCTCTCTCAATTCAATTCAATTCAAATTCGGCTTTATTGGCATGAAAGTTACAACTTAACAATATTGCCAAAGCACTTTACAATGTAACAATAAAGAGAAAGTTCATATTATTATTAACAACAAAAATATAGATTCAATACATATTAATTATCACATACACAACCAAACATATTCTAAATATTTGTATGTGTGTGTTTTGTGTGTGTGTAAGTTTGTTGGGAGGTTATTGGTTGTAGTTGGGTCAACTGGTTGTCCTTACAGGATTATTGGTTGTAGTTGGGTCAACTGGTTGTCCTTACAGGATTATTGGTTGCAGTTGGGTCAACTGGTTGTCCTTACAGGATTATTGGTTGCAGTTGGGTCAACTGGTTGTCCTTACAGGATTATTGGTTGTAGTTGGGTCAACTGGTTGTCCTTACAGGATTATTGGTTGTAGTTGGGTCAACTGGTTGTCCTTACAGGATTATTGGTTGTAGTTGGATCAACTGGTTGTCCCTACAGGTGTGGCATAATGCAACATATTTTGCACCATAAATGGCACAATGGACCTTTTCACCCAATAGGCATTGTAACTTTTCATCATCTGTTCCTGTTTCAAATTCTTTATTTCTCTTTTGAATTTGGGGAAAGAAAGTTGCCCGTATGTCTGCATAATTATCACATTTTAGGAGAAAGTGTGTTTCCGTTTCTATTGTGTTTTGTGGGCAGAGTAAACATAACCTGGCATCTCTGGGTTGCCAGATCTGTCTGCGACGACCGGTCTCTATAGCCAGGCTGTGCTCACTGAGTCTGTACATAGTCAATGTTTTCCTCAGTTTTCTATCAGTCACAGTGGTCAGATAGTCTGCCACCATGTACTGTCTGTTTAGTGCCAAATAGCATTGAAGTTTACTTTGATTTTTTGTGGTGTCTTTCCAATAGGTCATGTAATTTTCTTTTTGTTTTTTGATAATTTGGTTGGGCCAGATTTTCTGAGTGCTGTCCTGAGGCTTTGTTGGGTTACTGTTGGTTTGTGAGTTTAGTCTCAGGATCAGCTGACTAAGGGGACTCTTCTCTATGGTCACCTCTTGGTATTGGAGGGCTTTGTGGTGATAAGAGTTGGGGTCGCTTATTTTTAAATGGTTATAGAATGTGGTGGCTCGTTTTTGGATATTAATTAAAAGGGGAAATTGGCCTAATTCTGCCCTGCATGCGTTGTTTGTCTCTCTCTCTCTCTCTCTCTCTCTCTCTCTCTCTCTCTCTCTCTCTCTCTCTCTCTCTCTCTCTCTCTCTCTCTCTCTCTCTCTCTCTCTCTCTCTCCCTCCCTCCCTCCCTCTCTCTCTCTCTCTCTCTCTCTCTCTCTCCCTCCCCCTCTCGCTCTCTCTCTCTCTCTCTCTCTCTCTCTCTCTCTCTCTCTCTCTCTCTCTTCTCCCCCTCCCTCCCTCCCTCCCTCCCTCTCTCTCTCTCTCTCTTTTCCTCTCTCCCTCTTTCTCCTGTCCTACCTCCTCCATTACTCTCTGCCTCTCCCTCTCCTCTCTCCTTCCCCCTCCTCCTTCTCCTCATCCTCCCGTGTTTCCTTGGGGCTGTGGCTCTAACGTCTCCAATAGGTAATAAAGAGGCCATCAAAAGACACCAGAAGATCCACATTCCCTCGTCGTTCCGTCCTGGGGCTTACCAGAACCAAATGTAGTGCACTATCTGGGGAATAGGGTGCCATTTGGGGCTCCTCAGCACTGCTCGTAACTCTCCGGAGGGCAAGCAGGGCATACATCAGCTGTAGGAGCAGGAAGACTTTAATGGACCAGACAGACGCCTGAGAAAGAGGAGTTAGTTAAAGCTGTCGGGACCCAGACACGCACACACACACAGTCAAAAAGAGTGAGACAACAAAAGATACAAAAAGAAAGACAGAAAGATTGAGAGGGCGAAGAGAGAGAGGGAAAGAGAGAGAGAGAGAGAGAGAGAGAGGGGGGAAGAGAGAGAAGGAGAGAGGGGGAAGAGAGAGAGAAAGAGAGAGAGAGAGAGAGGGGAAGAGAGAGGGAAAGGGAGAGAGGGGAAGAGAGAGAGAAAGAGAGAGAGAAAGAGAGAGAGAGAGAAAGAGAGGTTCTACTCCCTCAGCCGAGTAGAACCTATGATTCTAGTCAATATGAGTGGCTGTCAACCCTCTAACTCCTCCCTCAGCCCAGTAGAACCTCTGATTCTAGTCAATATGAGTGGCTGTCTGATTGTTGTATAGATGATGATTGGTCTGAGATACAGAGATCTAGCACAGTGTGTCCTCTGCTGGCCTCTCTACAGTCCTGGCCAAACGTTTAGAGAATGACACAAGTATTGGTCTCCACAAAGTTTGCTGCTTCAGTGTTCTTAGATCTTTATGTCAGTAGTTACTATGGTACACTGAAGTATAATTACAAGTATTCCATAAGTGTCAAAGGCTTTCATTGACAATGACATTCAGTTTATGCAAAGAGTCAATATTTGCAGTGTTGACCCTTCTTTTTCAAGACCTCTGCAATCTGCCCTGGCATGCTGTCAATTAACTTCTGGGCCACATCCTGACTGATGGCAGGCCATTCTTGCATAATCAATGCTTGGAGTTTGTCAGAAGTTGTGGGTTTTTGTTTGTCCACCCGCCTCTTGAGGATCGACCACAAGTGGGATTAAGGTCTGGGGAGTTTCCTGACCCAAAATGTCAATGTTTTGTTCCCAGAGCCACTTAGTTATCACTTTTGCCTTATGGCAAGGTGCTCCATCATGCTGGAAAAGGCATTGGTCGTCACCAAACTGTTCTTGGATGGTTGGGAGAAGTTTATCTCGGAGGATGTGTTGGTACCATTCTTTATTCATGGCTGTGTTCTTAGGCAAAATTGTGAGTGAGCCCACTCCCTTGGCCGAGAAGCAACCCCACACATGAATAGTCTCAGGATGCTTTACTGAGAAAATGACTCTACCCCAGTCCTCAGCAGTCCAATCCCTGTACCTTTTGCAGAATATCAGTCTGTCC
>JAKYLM010000065.1:125000-137500 GCA_023634145.1 Thymallus thymallus
CTATATGGAGACATTTTATGTTGAAAACATACCTCTATATGGGGACATTATATGTTGGAAACATACCTCTATATGGGGACATTATATGTTGAAAACATACCGCTATATGGAGACATTTTATGTTGAAAACATACCACTATATGGGGACATTATATGTTGAAAACATACCGCTATGAGGGCATTGTTAAAAGCATATACTATCCAAGAATTCAAACACACAAGATTCTCAAGTGTTGCAATTGGTGCAGTACAACATCCTACAGTCATTAGCATCCATATACAGTTCAGAAAGGTTGGGTTGATGTGCTAATATTTAAGGCTTCCAGTAAATCATAATAACAGCCTCCAAACATCACAGCTACTACTTACTATGGGTACTTCTTCTCTCTCTTTTGGACGCTCACACACACACACACACACACACACACACACACACACACACACACACACACACACACACACAGACACACACACACACACACACACACACACACACACAGACACACACACACACACACACACACACACACACTCCCTCTCTCTGCACAAAAACAGGGCAAGATCCTGAACTGCCTCTCCCTGCCCATCCCAGAGACTGTCTAATCTCATTGGTTGCTGTCAGGGGTTTGTTTGCATAATGTGGGCGTGTCCTGACTCTAGCGCTGGAATGGAATGACTCGTTCACTTCAGAACAGGACAAAGCATCAACGAACTCTGCAGGGACTATGTGCTCTGCTGCGCTGACCAGCTCAGCACACAGCATGCCTCTGATGCTTTAGCTCTGGCTCTCCGCTCCTGGCTATAGGTGACACCACGTTGAACCAGGTTCATTAAACATGTTCATCAAAACAGGCCCCAGCCTTAGCTCAAGAGGAGTAGTATGGGTAAGTGGAATATCTATGTGTTCTCACTGTCTTGTAACAGTAGTGTTTCTAGGAAAAAAAAGAGAGACAGCTTTTTTTAAACCTCATAGTTCAATAGTTCAATGTCAAATTATCTAGTTATTATTTATAGAGTTAAAGAGTAGAAATGTGTATTTTAAATAAAAACATACAGTATATGTGCCTGTTTAGAAAGTCTATTTACTCAGTGATTTTCTTCACATTGTAGGCTGGTAGTTCTGGTCTAGTTTATTAACGTTCTGTATTATGTCATGTTTCATGTTTCGTCTGGACCCCAGGAAGAGTAGCTGCTGCTGTTGCAACAGCTAATGGGGATCCTAATAAAATACACCCCAAAAAGACCAGATATAGCTGTATATGTGGACATGTTTGTTGTCCTCTGAAGCTGATTCTCTCATGTCCGGAACTCTTTTTGTTAAACCCATGTTTCTGTGTTGTGTCTGTATTTCAGGGTTTATGCATACTCCTGCTTTACACCAGTCCTCTCTCCTGTTTTGCTAATTTCAGCCAAGCAAAAGAGCTGGTCTATAAGATAAAAGAAGCATTACCCTGCGGAACTCTCATAGGGTCCGTGGGCTCCGACTTACACTTGGATTTACCCCTTGATCCCCCTGTTTTGTTCAATCTGCCCCAGAAGAAGCCTGGTGATCAGTACGTCTCTCTGAACAGCACTACGGGGGAGCTGTTTACATCTGGGAATGAGATCGACAGGGAGACGCTGTGTCCCGACGCCTCAGAGTACAACCAAGGCTGTGTCCTCTCCCTGGATGTGTTTGTTCTTCCCCAGCGATACTTCCAGCTGGTTAAGGTCAAGATCTTGGTCGAGGATGTTAACGATAATCGCCCGCACTTCCCAACGGGCGAGATTAGGATTTCCGTCCCGGAGAACACCCAGGTCAACGCGAGGTTCGTGGTGGAGCAGTCAGCGACGGACCCTGATCTGGGCTTCCATGGGGTCCAGACCTACTGGCTGGTCAACGACTTCGGGGTGTTCACTCTGGACGTAGAGGAGAATGAGGGTGGGGAGCTGACCCCCTTCCTCATCGTGACCGACCAGCTAGACCGGGAACGACAAGGGGAGTACGTAACGGATATTATAGCAGAGGACGGAGGGTCACCACCTCTTCTTGGCACCGCCACGTTAAGGATTATAATCACTGATGTCAACGATAACTGTCCTCAGTTCACTGAGTCACAGGTCAACGTGACGCTATACGGTAATATGACTAAAGGAGCCCACCTGTCCAGGTTACACGCCTTCGACCCCGACCAGGGCGCCAACGCCGTGATCAGCTATGCGTACAGCGAGCGCGTTCCCCGGGAGACTAGAGCTCTGTTCCATCTGGACCGGGTTACCGGGATGATCAAACTGGCCGGTCAGATCAACACCGCAACCGGGAAGTTCTACAAACTCACTGTCCTCGCCAACGGGCCCGGGTGCATCCCTGCCGTCGCCATGGTGACAGTGCACGTGATCAGGGTAGAGTCCGGTCCACCGGTTATTATGCCGCGCTACATCGCGGCGGAGAAAGACGGTGTGGTCACGATGAAGGAGTCCGAACCGACGTTTACGCCAATCGCGTTTTTCACTGTGAAGAACACAGACCAGAGAGGACAGAGGACGGAATGCCTGCTGGAAGGATCTGGCCCGTTCAGACTGTCACCTTACAAACTGTTTAAGCACGAGTATCTGTTAGAGACGACGGAGCCGCTGGACTACGAGCAGAGACAGTACTATGAGCTGACTGTAGTGGTCAGGAACCCCAGAGGCCTCGTCATCAAGACCTTCATTAAGATCCTGGTCCTGGATGAGAACGACAACGCTCCTGTCTTCAAACAGTCTCTGTATGAGGTGAGGGAATACATGTATGAATGCATGAATGATTGAATGGGTTATGGTTAGGGTTAAGGTTAGGGTTAGGACATTTATTGGGCATATTATTTAAAATACATAGAGCTGCCTAAACCATTTGAGTACAATATGGCAAAATATAGAGGAAACATACAGTATATATACAAAAATATATAGAGGATTAAAAACAAAAAAGTCTACCCACATATTTATTGATTCCTTGTGGTCCTTGTGAATCTCAGGTGTCTGTGGAGGAGAATAACCCTCCTAACACCTTCCTGAGCCAGCTCCAGGCCACAGACCAGGACAGTGAGGGCAGAGGAGAGGTTATCTACCTGCTAGGGGCAGACGCTCCCTCCATCTTCCTCCTGGACAGGCTGACCGGTGTGCTGACCGTGTCCACATCTCTGGATCGCGAAGAGAAGCAGACCTACAGGTCTGTCGCATATTGATGATGTATTGTAATGTATTATGTCTGATACTGGATGGATAAAATGCATTATTTTACCTTTATTTAACTAGGCAAGTAAGTTAAGAACAAATTCCTATTCACAATGACAGCCTACCAGTGAACAGTGGCAGAACGACCAATTTGTACCTTGTCAGCTCAGGGATTCGACCTCTCCGTTACGGGCCCAACTCCCTCACCACTAGGCTACCTGCCTCCTGCCTATATACTGTATGTTTACAGTAGTAATAATAATAATGAACATGATTAACTTGTATAGCGCTTTTCATTACAGAAAATCCTCTCAAAGCGTATAAGAAGCGGAACAAACATACAGCAGATTTAAACTGAGATGGTGGAGATATCTCCATGTCAAATATGACATAGACCTGTTCTGTATGAAGGCTGACATAAGCACTGCTGAAGAAAGGGTTTGTAAATCAAATGAAATAGAGGCTTCACAAAGCATTTATAACCTTGTCATGCATCTTGGTAGAGCATTGCAACACCAGGATAGTGGGTTAGATTCCCGGGACCACCCATACTTAAAAATGTATTTTTTATTTTGTTATTTATTGAACCTTTATTTAACTAGATACGTCAGTTAAGAACACATTCTTATTGGCCTGCCGAATGGCAAAAGGCCTCCTGCGGTGACGGGGGATTAAAAATACACTACCGTTCAAAAGTTTGGGGTCACTTAGAAATGTCCTTTTTTTTTTAAAGAAATGCATGTTTTTTTTACCATTAAGATAACATCAAATTGATCAGAAATACAGTGTAGACATTGTTAATGTTATAAATGACTGTTGTAGATGGAAACAGCTGATCTTTAATGGAATATCTACATAGGCGTAAAGATGCCCATTATCAGCAACCATCACTCCTGTGTTCCAATGGCACGTTGTGTTAGCTAATCAAAGTTTATCATTTTAAAAGACTAATTGATCATTAGAAAACCCTTTTGCAATTATGTTAGCACAGCTGAAAACTGTTGTGCTGATTAAAGAAACTATAAAACTGTCTCTAACCAGAATAGAAAGAGGAGTGGGAGGCCCCGGTGCATAACTGAGCAAGAGGACAAGTACATTAGAGAGTGTCTAGTTTGAGAAACAGACGCCTCACAAGTCCTCAACTGGCAGCTTCATTAAATAGTACCAGTCTCAACGTCAACAGTGAAGGGGCGACTACAGGATGCTGGCCTTCTAGGTAGAGTTGCAAAGAAAAAGCCACACAGTGGTGGAGTACAGCTGGGGCAGGTTGATCCACACAGTGGTGGAGTACAGCTGGGGCAGGTTGATCCACACAGTGGTGGAGTACAGCTGGTTGATCCACACAGTTGTTAACTCATGAAGCTGGTTGAGAGAATGCCAAGAGTGTGCCAAGCTGTCATCGAGGCAAAGGGTGGCTACTTCGAAGAATCTCAAATATAAAATATATTTTGATTTGTTTAACACTTTTTTGGTTACTACATGATTCCATATGTGTTATTTCATAGTTTTGATGTTTTCACTATTATTCTACAATGTAGAAAATAGTAAAAATAAAGAAAAACCCTTGAATGAGTAAGTGTGTCCAAACTGTTGACTGTTAGTGTATGTGTTATGAATGACCAAAGGTGTCTGACTTCATAATAAGTACAGCGTCATGCGATATAGAGTCTTTATGGAGGTGTTATGAGGTGTCTTATCTCATATTAAGTATTACAGGACACTACATAAAGTGTCAATAAAGAGGGTAGAAACATTCTGCAGGTTACTGTATGGTGTGAGATGTATTTATGACCCACAGGTTACTGTATGGTGTGAGATGTATTTATGATCCACAGGTTACTGTATGGTGTGAGAGGTATTTATGATCCACAGGTTACTGTATGGTGTGAGATGTATTTATGATCCACAGGTTACTGTATGGTGTGAGATGTATTTATGATCCACAGGTTACTGTATGGTGTGAGATGTATTTATGATCCACAGGTTACTGTATGGTGTGAGATGTATTTATGATCCACAGGTTACTGTATGGTGTGAGATGTATTTATGATCCACAGGTTACTGTATGGTGTGAGATGTATTTATGATCCACAGGTTACTGTATGGTGTGAGATGTATTTATGATCCACAGGTTACTGTATGGTGTGAGATGTATTTATGATCCACAGGTTACTGTATGGTGTGAGATGTATTTATGATCCACAGGTTACTGTATGGTGTGAGATGTATTTATGATCCACAGGTTACTGTATGGTGTGAGATGTATTTATGATCCACAGGTTACTGTATGGTGTGAGATGTATTTATGATCCACAGGTTACTGTATGGTGTGAGATGTATTTATGATCCACAGGTTACTGTATGGTGTGAGATGTATTTATGATCCACAGGTTACTGTATGGTGTGAGAGGTATTTATGATCCACAGGTTACTGTATGGTGTGAGAGGTATTTATGATCCACAGGTTACTGTATGGTGTGAGAGGTATTTATGATCCACAGGTTACTGTATGGTGTGAGAGGTATTTATGACCCACAGGTTACTGTATGGTGTGAGAGGTATTTATGATCCACAGGTTACTGTATGGTATGTCACACAGTCATGCCTCATTTATGAAGCCTTTATAAAGCATGACATACGGTTAAAGATGCATTGTAACACATGTATGTAGTGATTAGGAAGGCTTTATGAAGCCTTTATAAGATGAACGTCATTTAAAGTGGGACCGATAGATGGATGAACTACCTCATAGTGTCTCGAAACTCTCCCTAAGTTGCTTTTTATCTGCAATATGTTTTGTTAATTGTTGTTGTAATATTGTGAAGTGACAATTCAATGAATGTTTCTAAACTCTAAATTGTAACTTTTGCAGGTTCATTGTTCGGGCGGTGGACCGAGGAACCCCCAGGAGAGAGTCTATAGCTACAGCAGTCATCACTGTGCTGGACCGCAATGACAACAGGTAAGAGTCTATAGCTACAGCAGTCATCACTGTGCTGGACCGCAATGACAACAGGGAAGAGTCTATAGCTACAGCAGTCATCACTGTGCTGGACCGCAATGACAACAGGTAAGAGTCTATAGCTACAGCAGTCATCACTGTGCTGGACCGCAATGACAACAGGTAAGAGACGACTGATGATTTATATGATTTGATTGATTGTTTTGATTGATTTATATGATTGATTGATTGATTTTATTTATTCATTTTATTTTTACCCAACAGCCCGCGCTTCGTCAATAAAGACTTCACATTCTTCGTGCCAGAGAATTTCCCTGGGTTTGGCGAGATCGGCGTTCTCTCGGTAACAGACGCGGACGCGGGCGAGAACGGCTGGGTGGCGCTCTCCATCCTCAACGGCAGCGACATCTTTGTGATTGACACAGGGCGGGGCACTCTAAGGGCCCGGACCCCTCTGGACCGGGAACAGCAGGGGACGTACTTCCTCTGGATCGAGGCAGTTGACGGAGGGGAACCCGCGCTGTCCTGCGTCACCATAGTTACTGTCCTCCTCCTTGATGTAAACGATAACCCTCCCATCGTCTTGTTCCCCCAGTCCAACCAGTCTTACATGCTGGTGTTACCTAGCACCCTCCCAGGGACCTCCATCACAGAGGTGTACGCCGTGGATAAAGACACAGGAATGAACGCTGTTATCGCCTACAGCATTATCAAGAGGAAGGGTGGCGAGCCGGGGTCGTTTGATATCGACCCGGACACAGGAAATATCACGTTGAAGAGAGAACTGAATGGCCGCGGTCTCTATAGTCTACTGGTTAAAGTGTCGGACCACGGTCAGCCTGAACCTCTCCATTCCACGGTCCTGGTCAACCTATTCGTCAACGAGACGGTTTCTAATGAGAGCTATATCCAGAGTCTTCTCACCAGGGAGGCTGAGATCCAGATGGAGGAGAAGCCGTGGTACGTAGGGAAGCTGACAGAGAGGCCTGGCAGGGAGGAGTTGTTCCCTTGTCAGCCAGTACTCATACCTCTGTCAGTCACCTGTCTAGGACTACTCTGCATTGTCATCACATTGTCTGCTTATATATGCTGCAAGAAACTGAAGAAGCATCAAATGAAAAGACTAGAGGGTGAGATTCCTTTGAAGATGAATGGTGACTTGCAGGAAGTGGATAGAAAGCTCATGGAAATCTCAAACATTTGATGACATTGACATTGCAAAGACTTCAAGGCAAAGACTCCACATCAAAACTGTTCACTACAACTGTTTATAACAATGTGAATTGTGAAGTGTAGATTTTCATCCTCAAAAGACACAGGCTGTATCCCAAATGACACCCTATTCCCTATGTAGTGCTGTACTTTTAATCTGGGCCCATAGAGGAAATAGGGTGCCATTTGTGACACGCTCTCATTTTAAAACATTAAAAATGCATATATTATATATTTTGTAGATAATATTACATGTTTTATAACTTTATAACAAAATCTTTAAATAGACATGAAAACGATTTTTTTATTTTTCATGAAAGCCTAAGAAATGACTCCTTAAATGTACAAACATTATGTTATGAATATGAGTGTGTGTATAACAAGGATATCTGGATCATTGAAAGGGATGAGGATCATTTGATTGATATAACAATGTTATTTTCATACCCTTCGATTGCATTGGAAAAGCTGACACAGTGCAGTGTAACCATCAAGTGACACATAACACAAGTCAATTCTGAAGTCATACATGTTCTGTAAAGACATACAGAAACACACAGATCTAGGTCTCTTTCTCAGAGAGCCTCAGTAGTAAGAGATCATTTCACTTCTGCAGATGATGGAGGTTAAACATGGAAATTCCGTCCCACTGTTCTTTTCCTCAATCTACTGGATTTTGTGTGAGATTTTAAAAAAAATATTTTGTTGTCATACGGTTTCAAGAGGCTGCTTCTTGCCTGGCCACCAACCAAACCCTCTACCTGCCTCCTTACGTACGTCCAAAATGGCACCCTGTTCCCTATATAGGGCCCATAGGGCTCTGGTCAAAAGTAGTGCACTATATAGGGAATAGGGTGACATTTGGAACACATCCTTAGTCACCTCATAGTGAACCTGTCCTTACCAAACTCCTGTGCTCATTGTCTGTCTGTGAAAAGAAATCCTTGATTGAATATTAAAAAGTGCTTTATTTTCATATTACATAGCTTTTCTGCCTCTGTGATGAACACGGCCTGCCAGTACGAGCCTTTTATATTAGGATGTAAATTAAAGAAAATGTTTTGATTATAAATAAGAATTTCATTGGGGGAAATTAAATGAAACCCCATTTCAACTCCTGACATCCAAAAAATAACAGCCTGTGAGGTACTGTTGAAATAATATCTTTGATATCTGGTACTTAAGGATCAAACGCCTAAAAATGGTACTGTAGGATATCTAGAGTCTAGATAATCTAGAATCTAGAACATGGTACTGTAGGATATCTAGAGTCAAGATAATCTAGAATCTAGAACTTGGTAATGTAGGATATCTAGAGTCTAGATAATCTAGAATCTAGAACATGGTACTGTAGGATATCTAGAGTCAAGATAATCTAGAATCTAGAACTTGGTAATGTAGGATATCTAGAGTCTAGATAATCTAGAATCTAGAACATGGTACTGTAGGATATCTAGAGTCAAGATAATCTAGAATCTAGAACATGGTACTGTAGGATATCTAGAGTCAAAATAATCTAGAATCTAGAACATGGTACTGTAGGATATCTAGAGTCAAGATAATCTAGAATCTAGAACATGGTACTGTAGGATATCTAGAGTCTAGATAATCTAGAATCTAGAACATGGTACTGTAGGATATCTAGAGTCTAGATAATCTAGAATCTAGAACATGGTACTGTAGGATATCTAGAGTCAAGATAATCTAGAATCTAGAACTTGGTAATGTAGGATATCTAGAGTCAAGATAATCTAGAATCTAGAACATGGTACTGTAGGATATCTAGAGTCAAGATAATCTAGAATCTAGAACATGGTACTGTAGGATATCTAGAGTCTAGATAATCTAGAATCTAGAACATGGTACTGTAGGATATCTAGAGTCTAGATAATCTAGAATCTAGAACATGGTACTGTAGGATATCTAGAGTCTAGATAATCTAGAATCTAGAACATGGTACTGTAGGATATCTAGAGTCTAGATAATCTAGAATCTAGAACATGGTACTGTAGGATATCTAGAGTCTAGATAATCTAGAATCTAGAACATGATACTGTAGGATATCTAGTCTAGATAATCTAGAATCTAGAACATCCACTTTAGGTTTTGTTGTAATCCTCATCTGTTATCATCGCCCGTATATACAGCAGAGACTGATAAGAGACTATATATATAGAGCAGAGACTGATAAGAGAGCATATATAGAGCAGAGACTGATAAGAGACTATATATGGACTAGAGACTGATAAGAGACTACATATAGAGTAGAGACTGATAAGATACTATATATAGACTAGAGACTGAAAAGAGACTACATATAGAGTAGAGACTGATAAGAGACTACATATAGAGTAGAGACTGATAAGAGACTATATATAGACTAGAGACTGATAGGAGACTACATATAGAGTAGAGACTGATAAGAGACTATATATAGACTAGAGACTGATAGGAGACTACATATAGAGTAGAGACTGATAAGAGACTATATATAGACTAGAGACTGATAGGAGACTACATATAGAGTAAAGACTGATAGGAGACTATATATAGACTAGAGACTGATAGGAGACTACATATAGAGTAGAGACCGATAGGAGACTACATATAGAGTAGAGACTGATAAGAGACTGATAAGAGACTATATATAGACTAGAGACTGATAGGAGACTACATATAGAGTAGAGACTGATAAGAGACTGATAGGAGACTATATATAGACTAGAGACTGATAAGAGACTACATATAGAGTAGAGACTGATAACAGACTACATATAGAGCAGAGACTGATAAGAGACTACATATAGAGCAGAGACTGATAAGAGACTATATATAGACTAGAGACTGATAGGAGACTACATATAGAGTAGAGACTGATAAGAGACTACATATAGACTAGAGACTGATAGGAGACTACATATAGAGTAGAGTCTGATAAGAGACTATATATAGACTAGAGACTGATAGGAGACTACGTATAGAGTAGAGACTGATAAGAGACTACATATAGAGTAGAGACTGATAAGATACTATATATAGACTAGAGACTGATAAGAGACTACATATAGAGTAGAGACTGATAAGAGACTACATATAGAGTAGAGACTGATAAGAGACTATATATAGACTAGAGACTGATAGGAGACTACATATAGAGTAGAGACTGATAAGAGACTATATATAGACTAGAGACTGATAGGAGACTACATATAGAGTAAAGACTGATAAGAGACTATATATAGACTAGAGACTGATAGGAGACAACATATAGAGTAGAGACCGATAGGAGACTACATATAGAGTAGAGACTGATAAGAGACTGATAAGAGACTATATATAGATTAGAGACTGATAGGAGACTACATATAGAGTAGAGACTGATAAGAGACTGATAGGAGACTATATATAGACTAGAGACTGATAAGAGACTACATATAGAGTAGAGACTGATAACAGACTACATATAGAGCAGAGACTGATAAGAGACTACATATAGAGTAGAGACTGATAACAGACTACATATAGAGCAGAGACTGATAAGAGACTACATATAGAGTAGAGACTGATAACAGACTACATATAGAGCAGAGACTGATAAGAGACTACATATAGAGTAGAGACTGATAACAGACTACATATAGAGCAGAGACTGATAAGAGACTACATATAGAGTAGAGACTGATAACAGACTACATATAGAGCAGAGACTGATAAGAGACTACATATAGAGTAGAGACTGATAACAGACTACATATAGAGCAGAGACTGATAAGAGACTATATATAGACTAGAGACTGATAGGAGACTACATATAGAGTAGAGACTGATAAGAGACTATATATAGACTAGAGACTGATAGGAGACTTCATATAGAGTAGAGACTGATAAGAGACTACATATAGAGTAGAGACTGATAGGAGACTACATATAGAGTAGAGACTGATAAGAGACTGATAAGAGACTATATATAGACTAGAGACTGATAGGAGACTACATATAGAGTAGAGACTGATAACAGACTACATATAGAGTAGAGACTGATAAGAGACTACATATAGAGCAGAGACTGATAAGAGACTACATATAGAGTAGAGACTGATAAGAGACTATATATACAGTAGAGTAGAGACTGATAAGAGACTACATATAGAGTATAGACTGATAAGAGACTATATATAGAGTATAGACTAAGAGACTATATATACAGTAGAGTAGAGACTGATAAGAGATTACATATAGAGTATAGACTGATAAGAGACTATATATAGAGTATAGACTAAGAGACTATATATACAGTAGAGTAGAGACTGATAAGAGACTACATATAGAGTAGAGACTAATAGGAGACTACATATAGAGTAGAGACTGATAGGAGACTACATATAGAGTAGAGACTGATAGGAGACTACATATAGAGTAGAGACTGATAACAGACTACATATAGAGTAGAGACTGATAGGAGACTACATATAGAGTAGAGACTGATAAGAGACTACATATAGAGTAGAGACTGATAGAGACTACATATAGAGTAGAGACTGATAACAGACTACATATAGAGTAGAGACTGATAGGAGACTACATATAGAGTAGAGACTGATAACAGACTACATATAGAGTAGAGACTGATAAGAGACTATATATAGACTAGAGACTGATAAGAGACTATGTCTACAGTGGGGAGAACAAGTATTTGATACACTGCCGATTTTGCAGGTTGGTACAGTGTTTACTGGTTGGTAGGTGATCAAATACTTATGTCATGCAATAAAATGCTAATTAATTATTAAAAAATCATACAATGTGATTTTCTGGATTTTTGTTTTAGATTTTGTTTTAGATTCCGTCTCTCACAGTTGAAGAGTACCTATGATAAAAATTACAGACCTCTACATGCTTTGTAAGTAGGAAAACCTGCAAAACCTGTATGAAATACTTGTTCTCCCCACTGTAAATCTATTTGGTTGCATTTTATGAAAACATTTTAAACAATTAGGAGGTTGTTCCTTTACATGGAGTGATAACTGATACTTTGTTCTATCAAAATACATATTTAAAATTGTGTTAATATTAAGACAAATATATGTGGGAAAAAAACATTGAGATTGTCTTTTAAGAATCCCCGAGCTCT
>JAKYLM010000065.1:140000-147500 GCA_023634145.1 Thymallus thymallus
GGATATACACTGTAGAGGATATACACTGTAGAGGATACACACTGTAGAGGATATACACTGTATAGGATATACACTGTAGAGGATATACACTGTAGAGGATATACACTGTAGAGGATATACACTGTAGAGGATATACACTGTAGAGGATATACACTGTAGAGGATATAGAGGATATACACTGTAGAGGATACACACTGTAGAGGATATACACTGTAGAGGATATACACTGTAGAGGATACACACTGTAGAGGATATACACTGTAGAGGATATACACTGTAGAGGATATACACTGTATAGGATATACACTGTAGAGGATACACACTGTAGAGGATATACACTGTAGAGGATATACACTGTAGAGGATATACACTGTAGAAGATATACACTGTAGAGGATATACACTGTAGAGGATACACACTGTAGAGGATATACACTGTAGAGGATATACACTGTAGAGGATATACACTGTAGAGGATATACACTGTAGAGGATATACACTGTAGAGGATACACACTGTAGAGGATATACACTGTAGAGGATATACACTGTAGAGGATATACACTGTAGAGGATACACACTGTAGAGGATATACACTGTAGAGGATACACACTGTAGAGGATACACACTGTAGAGGATATACACTGTAGAGGATATACACTGTAGAGGATATACACTGTAGAGGATACACACTGTAGAGGATATACACTGTAGAGGATATACACTGTAGAGGATATACACTGTAGAGGATATACACTGTAGAGGATATACACTGTAGAGGATACACACTGTAGAGGATATACACTGTAGAGGATATACACTGTAGAGGATACACACTGTAGAGGATATACACTGTAGAGGATATACATTGTAGAGGATATACACTGTAGAGGATATACACTGTAGAGGATATACACTGTAGAGGATACACACTGTAGAGGATATACACTGTAGAGGATATACACTGTAGAGGATATACACTGTAGAGGATACACACTGTAGAGGATACACACTGTAGAGGATACACACTGTAGAGGATACACACTGTAGAGGATATACACTGTAGAGGATATACACTGTAGAGGATATACACTGTAGAGGATATACACTGTAGAGGATACACACTGTAGAGGATATACACTGTAGAGGATACACACTGTAGAGGATATACACTGTAGAGGATATACACTGTAGAGGATATACACTGTAGAGGATATACACTGTAGAGGATATAGAGGATATACACTGTAGAGGATACACACTGTAGAGGATATACACTGTAGAGGATATACACTGTAGAGGATACACACTGTAGAGGATATACACTGTAGAGGATATACACTGTAGAGGATATACACTGTAGAGGATACACACTGTAGAGGATACACGCTGTAGAGGATACACACTGTAGAGGATACACACTGTAGAGGATACACACTGTAGAGGATATACACTGTAGAGGATATACACTGTAGAGGATATACACTGTAGAGGATACATACTGTAGAGGATATACACTGTAGAGGATATACACTGTAGAGGATATACACTGTAGAGGATATACACTGTAGAGGATATACACTGTAGAGGATATACACTGTAGAGGATACACACTGTAGAGGATATACACTGTATAGGATATACACTGTAGAGGATATACACTGTAGAGGATATACACTGTAGAGGATATACACTGTAGAGGATATACACTGTAGAGGATATACACTGTAGAGGATATAGAGGATATACACTGTAGAGGATACACACTGTAGAGGATATACACTGTAGAGGATATACACTGTAGAGGATACACACTGTAGAGGATATACACTGTAGAGGATATACACTGTAGAGGATATACACTGTATAGGATATACACTGTAGAGGATACACACTGTAGAGGATATACACTGTAGAGGATATACACTGTAGAGGATATACACTGTAGAAGATATACACTGTAGAGGATATACACTGTAGAGGATACACACTGTAGAGGATATACACTGTAGAGGATATACACTGTAGAGGATATACACTGTAGAGGATATACACTGTAGAGGATATACACTGTAGAGGATACACACTGTAGAGGATATACACTGTAGAGGATATACACTGTAGAGGATATACACTGTAGAGGATACACACTGTAGAGGATATACACTGTAGAGGATACACACTGTAGAGGATACACACTGTAGAGGATATACACTGTAGAGGATATACACTGTAGAGGATATACACTGTAGAGGATACACACTGTAGAGGATATACACTGTAGAGGATATACACTGTAGAGGATATACACTGTAGAGGATATACACTGTAGAGGATACACACTGTAGAGGATATACACTGTAGAGGATATACACTGTAGAGGATACACACTGTAGAGGATATACACTGTAGATGATATACATTGTAGAGGATATACACTGTAGAGGATATACACTGTAGAGGATATACACTGTAGAGGATACACACTGTAGAGGATATACACTGTAGAGGATATACACTGTAGAGGATACACACTGTAGAGGATACACACTGTAGAGGATACACACTGTAGAGGATACACACTGTAGAGGATACACACTGTAGAGGATATACACTGTAGAGGATATACACTGTAGAGGATATACACTGTAGAGGATATACACTGTAGAGGATACACACTGTAGAGGATATACACTGT
This sequence comes from Thymallus thymallus, assembly GCA_023634145.1. NCBI lineage: Eukaryota > Metazoa > Chordata > Actinopteri > Salmoniformes > Salmonidae > Thymallus > Thymallus thymallus. The sequence goes on from JAKYLM010000065.1 coordinate 142,697, forward strand.
AGAGGATACACACTGTAGAGGATATACACTGTAGAGGATATACACTGTAGAGGATATACACTGTAGAGGATATAGAGGATATACACTGTAGAGGATACACACTGTAGAGGATATACACTGTAGAGGATATACACTGTAGAGGATACACACTGTAGAGGATATACACTGTAGAGGATACACACTGTAGAGGATATACACTGTAGAGGATACACACTGTAGAGGATATACACTGTAGAGGATACACACTGTAGAGGATATACACTGTAGAGGATATACACTGTAGAGGATATACACTGTAGAGGATATACACTGTAGAGGATATAGAGGATATACACTGTAGAGGATACACACTGTAGAGGATATACACTGTAGAGGATATACACTGTAGAGGATACACACTGTAGAGGATATACACTGTAGAGGATACACACTGTAGAGGATATACACTGTAGAGGATACACACTGTAGAGGATATACACTGTAGAGGATATACACTGTAGAGGATATACACTGTAGAGGATACACACTGTAGAGGATATACACTGTAGAGGATACACACTGTAGAGGATATACACTGTAGAGGATATACACTGTAGAGGATATACCCTGTAGAGGATACACACTGTAGAGGATATACACTGTAGAGGATATACACTGTAGAGGATATAGAGGATATACACTGTAGAGGATATACACTGTAGAGGATATACACTGTAGAGGATACACACTGTAGAGGATATACACTGTAGAGGATATACACTGTAGAGGATATACACTGTAGAGGATATACACTGTAGAGGATACACACTGTAGAGGATACACACTGTAGAGGATATACACTGTAGAGGATATACACTGTAGAGGATACACACTGTAGAGGATATACACTGTAGAGGATATACACTGTAGAGGATATACACTGTAGAGGATACACACTGTAGAGGATACACACTGTAGAGGATACACACTGTAGAGGATACACACTGTAGATGTGTGAAACATGACAAATATAAGCACCTCCTATTTGACCTGGGCCCTGTGCTTACCTCTGAACCTAACCCTAACCTAACCCTAACCTTAACCTAGCCCTCAACTGAGCCTGAAGGGGAAATTAATCTGACTTTAAGCACTATTGTGGAAGTGTTCTTTCTCTCAAACACGGTTAGAGGATTACCCACGCTGCACTTGACAGTGGACAGGAGATGGATTGCGTCCCAAATGGCACCCTATTCTCTACATAGTCTACAGGGCCTATAGAGCTCTGGTCAAAAGTACACTAAAGGGTGCAATTTGGGAGACAGACAGAGACAGTAGACAATGTCAAAGCTATCAGTGTTCAGTTTAGAGAGAATCATATGCTACTGATGTCTCCTCTCCTCTCTCTTTCAGTCAGACCAGGGCTCAATCCAAATACCCCCCCCCCCCCCATTTTGTATGATCCCGCGAACCGCGTCGAGTCAGAGTTGGGTTCCAATTCAACTCAGAGAGAGGTTCAGTGTGTTTTCAGCCTCTAGTCAGAGTGGTGTTCCAATTCAACTCTGAGAAAGGTTTAGTGTCTTTTCAACCCTCCAATTCAACTCTGAGAGAGGTTCAGTGTGTTTTCAGCCTCTAGTCAGAGTGGTGTTCCAATTCAACTCTGAGAAAGGTTTAGTGTCTTTTCAACCCTCCAATTCAACTCTGAGAGAGGTTCAGTGTGTTTTCAGCCCTCTAGTCAGAGTGGTGTTCCAATTCAACTCTGAGAAAGATTTAGTGTCTTTTCAACCCTCCAATTCAACTCTGAGAGAGGTTCAGTGTGTTTTCAGCCCTCTAGTCAGAGTGGTGTTCCAATTCAACTCTGAGAGAGGTTCAGTGTGTTTTCAGCCCTCTAGTCAGAGTGGTGTTCCAATTCAACTCTGAGAAAGGTTTAGTGTCTTTTCAACCCTCCAATTCAACTCAGAGAGAGGTTCAGTGTGTTTTCAGCCCTCTAGTCAGAGTGGTGTTCCAATTCAACTCTGAGAAAGGTTTAGTGTGTTTTCAGCCTCTAGTCAGAGTGGTGTTTCAATTCAACTCTGAGAGAGGTTTAGTGTCTTTTCAACCCTCCAATTCAACTCTGAGAGAGTTTTAGTGTCTTTTCAGCCTCTAGTCAGAGTGGTGTTCCAATTCAACTCTCAGAGAGATTGTGTCTTTTCAACCCTCCAATTCAACTCTGAGAGATATTTAGTGTCTTTTCAGCCTCTAGTCAGAGTGGTGTTCCAATTCAACTCAGAGAGAGGTTTTGTGTCTTTTCAACGCTCCAATTCAACTCAGAGAGAGGTTCAGTGTGTTTTCAGCCCTCTAGTCAGAGTGGTGTTCCAATTCAACTCTCAGAGAGATTTAGGACTCCTCTGACTCCCCCTCAACTACTACAGTCACTAGGACTCCTCTGACTCCCCCTCAACTAGTACAGTCATTAGGACTCCTCTGACTCCCCCTCAACTACTACAGTCACTAGGACTCCTCTGACTCCCCCTCAACTAGTACAGTCACTAGGACAATGCACCCCTATCTACTTCCTATCCCCTATCCCCTATCCCCTATATCCTATATCCTATCTCCTATATCCTATATCCTATATCCTATATCCTATCTCCTATCTCCTATTCCCTATCTCCTATTCCCTATCTCCTATCCCCTACCCCCATTCTCTCCCCCTCTATCTCTCTCTCTCTCTCCCTCTCTCTCTCTCTCTCTCTCTCTCTCTCTCTCTCTCTCTGCTGGAAAGTGAGTTGTTCTGAAATTACATTAAATCATTCATGATGTAGACAGCTAGTAATTACTATCTGTGATGGGTCGATCCCATTTCCAGGGTGGCTTTATTGTAACGCCTATGCCTTGAATTCAGACAGATGCAGGCACAAAGAGAGGGTTGGTCTCAGGTTCCCCGGCCGGCCCAGTGAATGGACCTGACTACTGTTTCCTGGTTATGATATCAAATACCCGTCCGTTCAGCCCTCCTCTCTCTCTTCTCTCTCTCCTCTATCCTCCTCTCCTCTCTCTCTTCTCTCTCTCCTCTATCCTCCTCTCCTCTCTTTCTGTCTCTGTCCTCCACTCCTCTCTCTCTTCTCTCTCTCCTCTATCCTCCTCTCCTCTCTTTCTGTCTCTGTCCTCCACTCCTCTCTCTCTTCTCTCTCCTCTGTCCTCCTCTCCTCTCTTTCTCTCTCTGTCCTCTGTCATCTGTCATCCTCTCCTCTCTTCAATAATGCAGTTCAATATTGTTCTCCTGCTATAAATCTCTGTCTTTAATCTAACAGGGTTTTTCAGAGCTGTGATGCAGAATATAATCCAATCCAGACTCTTTTCATCCCCACAGTGGATTATGTTACTCATTTATTATATTCCCTCCTTTTTCTCTCTCTCTCTCTCTCTCTCTCTCTATCTCTCTCTCTCTCTCTCTCTCTCTCTCTCTCTCTCTCTCTCTCTCTCTCTCTCTCTCTCTCTCTCTCTCTCTCTCTCTCTCTCTCTCTCTCTCTCTCTGTCTCTCTCTGTCTCTCTCTCTCTCTCTCTCTCTCTCTCTCTCTCTCTCTCTGTCTCTCTCTGTCTCTCTCTGTCTCTCTCTGTCTCTCTCTCTCTCTCTCTCTCTCTCTCTCTCTCTCTCTGTCTCTCTCTCTTGCTGTCTCTCTCTCTGTCTCTCTGTCTCTCTCTCTCGCTGTCTCTCTCTCTCTGTCTCTCTCTCTCTGTCTCTCTCAATTCAATTTTTCAATTCAATTCACTTTATTGGCATGACGCAACAATGTACATATTGCCAAAGTATCATACATCAATTTTTACATCAAAGAACAAAATAACAACATAGGAAAGAAAGGCATTAAATATGTCAGGCACTGTCCCTCAACTTGTGGCAGGCAGCAACATAGCATGCTGCCAGCGCACAGCTGTCCATGTCTTCCCCCAAAAGGATCGGCAGCCTTTCCATGTCAGAGAGGTCCTCAAAGCCCGGGACTACTTGTTCAAATTTGGGGAAGTGACTCTCTCTGATAGTTTTATATTTTTGACATTTGGTCAGGAAATGCAGCTCTGTCTCTGGTTCTGCTGTGGTGCAGTGGTTGCACAGCCTTTCCTCTACAGGGAGCCAGGTTTTCCTGTGTCTTCCCTTCTCAATAGCAAGGCTGTGCTCGCTGAGCCTGTACTTTGTCAAGGTTTTCCTGAGGTTTTGATCAGTCACCATGGTCAGATAGTTTGCCATGGTGTACTGTCGATTTAGGGCCAAATAGCACTGCATTTTGCTTTGTGCTTGTGTTTGTGTTTTACAATAGGTAATGTAGTTTTGTTGGTCTCAATGGGATGTTTGTCCCAGTGGGTAAAATCTTGTTTTGTAAGTGGACCCCACACCTCGCTGCCATAGAGTGCGATTGGTTCAATCACACATTTAATTAGTTTTTGCCAAATTGTAATAGGTATTTCAATTTGGATTTGTTTTTTAATGGCGTAGAATGCCCTGCGTGCTTTGTCTCTCAGTTCATTCACTGCATTATTTAGGTGTCCAGTCCAACTTATTATTAAACCTAAATAGTTGTATTGTGTGCAATACTCTATATGTTTTGCACCAATTGAGAACTTTGGTTTTATTCCCTGGGATCTGGAATTTGTCTGGAAAATCATTATTTTGGTCTTTTTGGGGTTTACTGTCAGGGCCCAGGTCTGACAGTACTGCTCTAGCAGGTCCAAGCTCTGCTGTAGACCATGTGCTGTGGGTGAAAGCAGGCACAGGTCATCTGCAAAGAGCAGGCATCTAACTTCCGAATTGTGGAGACTAACACCAGGGGCTGAGGACTTTTCTGGAATATTG
>JAKYLM010000065.1:152500-165000 GCA_023634145.1 Thymallus thymallus
CTACAACCAGCTAGTAGTTACTCACTATCACCATCTACAACCAGCTAGTAGTTACTCACTATCACCATCTACAACCAGCTAGTAGTTACTCACTATCACCATCCTCTACAACCAGCTAGTAGTTACTCACTATCACCATCTACAACCAGCTAGTAGTTACTCACTATCACCATCCTCTACAACCAGCTAGTAGTTACTCACTATCACCATCCTCTACAACCAGCTAGTAGTTACTCACTATCACCATCTACAACCAGCTAGTAGTTATCCACTATCACCATCTACAACCAGCTAGTAGTTACTCACTATCACCATCTACAACCAGCTAGTAGTTACTCACTATCACCATCTACAACCAGCTAGTAGTTACTCACTATCACCATCATCCACAACCAGCTAGTAGTTACTCACTATCACCATCATCTACAACCAGCTAGTAGTTACTCACTATCACCATCTACAACCAGCTAGTAGTTACTCACTATCACCATCTACAACCAGCTAGTAGTTACTCACTATCACCATCTACAACCAGCTAGTAGTTATCCACTATCACCATCTACAACCAGCTAGTAGTTACTCACTATCACCATCCTCTACAACCAGCTAGTAGTTACTCACTATCACCATCCTCTACAACCAGCTAGTAGTTACTCACTATCACCATCCTCTACAACCAGCTAGTAGTTACTCACTATCACCATCCTCTACAACCAGCTAGTAGTTACTCACTATCACCATCCTCTACAACCAGCTAGTAGTTACTCACTACCACCATCCTCTACAACCAGCTAGTAGTTACTCACTATCACCATCCTCTACAACCAGCTAGTAGTTACTCACTATCGCCATCTACAACCAGCTAGTAGTTATCCACTATCACCATCCTCTACAACCAGCTAGTAGTTACTCACTATCACCATCATCTACAACCAGCTAGTAGTTACTCACTATCACCATCATCTACGACCAGCTAGTAGTTACTCACTATCACCATCATCTACAACCAGCTAGTAGTTACTCACTATCACCATCTACAACCAGCTAGTAGTTACTCACTATCACCATCATCTACATCCAGCCAGTAGTTACTCACTACCACCATCCTCTACAACCAGCTAGTAGTTACTCACTATCACCATCTACAACCAGCTAGTAGTTACTCACTATCACCATCCTCTACAACCAGCTAGTAGTTACTCACTATCACCATCCTCTACAACCAGCTAGTAGTTACTCACTATCACCATCCTCTACAACCAGCTAGTAGTTACTCACTATCACCATCCTCTACAACCAGCTAGTAGTTACTCACTATCACCATCTACAACCAGCTAGTAGTTACTCACTATCACCATCCTCTACAACCAGCTAGTAGTTACTCACTATCACCATCTACAACCAGCTAGTAGTTACTCACTATCACCATCCTCTACAACCAGCTAGTAGTTACTCACTATCACCATCTACAACCAGCTAGTAGTTATCCACTATCACCATCTACAACCAGCTAGTAGTTACTCACTATCACCATCTACAACCAGCTAGTAGTTACTCACTATCACCATCTACAACCAGCTAGTAGTTACTCACTATCACCATCATCCACAACCAGCTAGTAGTTACTCACTATCACCATCATCTACAACCAGCTAGTAGTTACTCACTATCACCATCTACAACCAGCTAGTAGTTACTCACTATCACCATCTACAACCAGCTAGTAGTTACTCACTATCACCATCTACAACCAGCTAGTAGTTATCCATTATCACCATCTACAACCAGCTAGTAGTTACTCACTATCACCATCTACAACCAGCTAGTAGTTACTCACTATCACCATCCTCTACAACCAGCTAGTAGTTACTCACTATCACCATCCTCTACAACCAGCTAGTAGTTACTCACTATCACCATCCTCTACAACCAGCTAGTAGTTACTCACTATCACCATCCTCTACAACCAGCTAGTAGTTACTCACTATCACCATCTACAACCAGCTAGTAGTTATCCACTATCACCATCCTCTACAACCAGCTAGTAGTTACTCACTATCACCATCCTCTACAACCAGCTAGTAGTTACTCACTATCACCATCTACAACCAGCTAGTAGTTATCCACTATCACCATCTACAACCAGCTAGTAGTTACTCACTATCACCATCATCTACATCCAGCCAGTAGTTACTCACTATCACCATCCTCTACAACCAGCTAGTAGTTACTCACTATCACCATCCTCTACAACCAGCTAGTAGTTACTCACTATCACCATCCTCTACAACCAGCTAGTAGTTACTCACTATCACCATCCTCTACAACCAGCTAGTAGTTACTCACTATCACCATCCTCTACAACCAGCTAGTAGTTACTCACTATCACCATCATCTACAACCAGCTAGTAGTTACTCACTATCACCATCCTCTACAACCAGCTAGTAGTTACTCACTATCACCATCTACAACCAGCTAGTAGTTACTCACTATCACCATCCTCTACAACCAGCTAGTAGTTACTCACTATCACCATCCTCTACAACCAGCTAGTAGTTACTCACTATCACCATCTACAACCAGCTAGTAGTTATCCACTATCACCATCTACAACCAGCTAGTAGTTACTCACTATCACCATCTACAACCAGCTAGTAGTTACTCACTATCACCATCTACAACCAGCTAGTAGTTACTCACTATCACCATCATCCACAACCAGCTAGTAGTTACTCACTATCACCATCATCTACAACCAGCTAGTAGTTACTCACTATCACCATCTACAACCAGCTAGTAGTTACTCACTATCACCATCTACAACCAGCTAGTAGTTACTCACTATCACCATCTACAACCAGCTAGTAGTTATCCACTATCACCATCTACAACCAGCTAGTAGTTACTCACTATCACCATCCTCTACAACCAGCTAGTAGTTACTCACTATCACCATCCTCTACAACCAGCTAGTAGTTACTCACTATCACCATCCTCTACAACCAGCTAGTAGTTACTCACTATCACCATCCTCTACAACCAGCTAGTAGTTACTCACTATCACCATCCTCTACAACCAGCTAGTAGTTACTCACTACCACCATCCTCTACAACCAGCTAGTAGTTACTCACTATCACCATCCTCTACAACCAGCTAGTAGTTACTCACTATCGCCATCTACAACCAGCTAGTAGTTATCCACTATCACCATCCTCTACAACCAGCTAGTAGTTACTCACTATCACCATCATCTACAACCAGCTAGTAGTTACTCACTATCACCATCATCTACGACCAGCTAGTAGTTACTCACTATCACCATCATCTACAACCAGCTAGTAGTTACTCACTATCACCATCTACAACCAGCTAGTAGTTACTCACTATCACCATCATCTACATCCAGCCAGTAGTTACTCACTACCACCATCCTCTACAACCAGCTAGTAGTTACTCACTATCACCATCTACAACCAGCTAGTAGTTACTCACTATCACCATCCTCTACAACCAGCTAGTAGTTACTCACTATCACCATCCTCTACAACCAGCTAGTAGTTACTCACTATCACCATCCTCTACAACCAGCTAGTAGTTACTCACTATCACCATCCTCTACAACCAGCTAGTAGTTACTCACTATCACCATCTACAACCAGCTAGTAGTTACTCACTATCACCATCCTCTACAACCAGCTAGTAGTTACTCACTATCACCATCTACAACCAGCTAGTAGTTACTCACTATCACCATCCTCTACAACCAGCTAGTAGTTACTCACTATCACCATCTACAACCAGCTAGTAGTTATCCACTATCACCATCTACAACCAGCTAGTAGTTACTCACTATCACCATCTACAACCAGCTAGTAGTTACTCACTATCACCATCTACAACCAGCTAGTAGTTACTCACTATCACCATCATCCACAACCAGCTAGTAGTTACTCACTATCACCATCATCTACAACCAGCTAGTAGTTACTCACTATCACCATCTACAACCAGCTAGTAGTTACTCACTATCACCATCTACAACCAGCTAGTAGTTACTCACTATCACCATCTACAACCAGCTAGTAGTTATCCATTATCACCATCTACAACCAGCTAGTAGTTACTCACTATCACCATCTACAACCAGCTAGTAGTTACTCACTATCACCATCCTCTACAACCAGCTAGTAGTTACTCACTATCACCATCCTCTACAACCAGCTAGTAGTTACTCACTATCACCATCATCTACAACCAGCTAGTAGTTACTCACTATCACCATCCTCTACAACCAGCTAGTAGTTACTCACTATCACCATCCTCTACAACCAGCTAGTAGTTATCCACTATCACCATCCTCTACAACCAGCTAGTAGTTACTCACTATCACCATCCTCTACAACCAGCTAGTAGTTACTCACTATCACCATCTACAACCAGCTAGTAGTTATCCACTATCACCATCTACAACCAGCTAGTAGTTACTCACTATCACCATCATCTACATCCAGCCAGTAGTTACTCACTATCACCATCCTCTACAACCAGCTAGTAGTTACTCACTATCACCATCTACAACCAGCTAGTAGTTACTCACTATCACCATCCTCTACAACCAGCTAGTAGTTACTCACTATCACCATCCTCTACAACCAGCTAGTAGTTACTCACTATCACCATCCTCTACAACCAGCTAGTAGTTACTCACTATCACCATCATCTACAACCAGCTAGTAGTTACTCACTATCACCATCCTCTACAACCAGCTAGTAGTTACTCACTATCACCATCCTCTACAACCAGCTAGTAGTTATCCACTATCACCATCTACAACCAGCTAGTAGTTATCCACTATCACCATCTACAACCAGCCAGTAGTTACTCACTATCACCATCCTCTACAACCAGCTAGTAGTTACTCACTATCACCATCCTCTACAACCAGCTAGTAGTTATCCACTATCACCATCAGCTAACTATGGAGAACTTAGAGGTGGTGTCTAGGACCATCTCCTGGACCTATAGTAATGTCCCATCTCCTGGACCTATAGTAATGTCCCATCTCCTGGACCTATAGTAATGTCCCATCTCCTGGACCTATAGTAATGTCCCATCTCCTGGACCTATAGTAATGTCCCATCTCCTGGACCTATAGTAATGTCCCATCTCCTGGACCTATAGTAATGTCCCATCTCCTGGACCTATAGTAATGTCCCATCTCCTGGACCTATAGTAATGTCCCATCTCCTGGACCTATAATAATGTCCCATCTCCTGGACCTATAGTAATGTCCCATCTCCTGGACCTATAGTAATGTCCCATCTCCTGGACCTATAGTAATGTCCCATCTCCTGGACCTATAGTAATGTCCCATCTCCTGGACCTATAGTAATGTCCCATCTCCTGGACCTATAGTAATGTCCCATCTCCTGGACCTATAGTAATGTCCCATCTCCTGGACCTATAGTAATGTCCCATCTCCTGGACCTATAGTAATGTCCCATCTCCTGGACCTATAATAATGTCCCATCTCCTGGACCTATAGTAATGTCCCATCTCCTGGACCTATAGTAATGTCCCATCTCCTGGACCTATAATAATGTCCCATCTCCTGGACCTATAGTAATGTCCCATCTCCTGGACCTATAGTAATGTCCCATCTCCTGGACCTATAGTAATGTCCCATCTCCTGGACCTATAGTAATGTCCCATCTGTAATAGTGACAGGGTCCAGCTTTAGGATTTTCTTCATTTTGATGTACTGTTTAATGTACAGTGTTGGACCAAATAAATGTCCTCCAGGACCATCACCATCCTCTACAACCAGCTAGTATTGAACCCTGCCTTCCACTCTTCTCAGTTAGGTATTGAACCCTGCCTTCCACTCCAGGCCCTGCATTAGATTGCGTCCTGACTAGAGGGTGTAATTGTACATCAAGTTGCCTCACAGCATGCTACAGAAACGGGAGATGTTGGACATTCTGGCTGGGTCAAGGCTACTTCCCCCTCCAGTACAGTTTGATACAGAACAGAAGTCCAGATAGACTCAATGATCATTTCCTCCTTCCTCTCTGATCCAATGAGTCTTTATGTAGCAGATGCACAGATGTTCAAAGGATTATGATTTAATTAAGATGCCTGCAAATAGACGTGGCGGTCCGTTTTTCAGTCCTTTATTCTTTTATCTTTACTTAATCGGCGGCATTTCGATGTCATTATTCCCCTAAAGGATAGTTCTGTCATTATTTTGTTGTGTCATTTCCATGAAGAGTTTTGACTCTTGCAGTGACTTCCCTGTTATAATCAGCCAGCCAAGGGTCTAAGTTAATTGCCGGTTTAGAGTATTTTGAGAATTTGCCACTAACAGAGAACATACTGAGAAACCCAGAAATGTGCATTATGTGTCATACCCAAATAACCAGAGAGATGCACAGTATGTGTCATACCCAAATAACTAGAGAGATGCACAGTATGTGTCATACCCAAATAACCAGAGAGATGCACAGTATGTGTCATACCCAAATAACCAGAGAGTCATCCTTATATAATTGATGATCTGTTGTATTCACACAGCTGGAGGATAGACAGTAGTATTTATATCTAATGTCTTCAGACAGCTGGAGGATAGACAGTAGTATTTATATCTAATGTCTTCAGACAGCTGGAGGATAGACAGTAGTATTTATATCTAATGTCTTCATACAGCTGGAGGATAGACAGTAGTATTTATATATAATGTCTTCAGACAGACAGCTGGAGGGTGGACAGTAGTATTTATATCTAATGTCTTCAGACAGCTGGAGGATAGACAGTAGTATTTATATCTAATGTCTTCATACAGCTGGAGGATAGACAGTAGTATTTATATATAATGTCTTCAGACAGACAGCTGGAGGGTGGACAGTAGTATTTATATCTAATGTCTTCAGACAGCTGGAGGATAGACAGTAGTATTTATATATAATGTCTTCAGACAGACAGCTGGAGGGTGGACAGTAGTATTTATATCTAATGTCTTCAGACAGCTGGAGGATAGACAGTAGTATTTATATCTAATGTCTTCAGACAGACAGCTGGAGGAGACCCTATCTTTAGAATACAATACACAAATACACAATGTCTCTACAATACAATACACAAATACACAATGTCTCTACAATACAATACACAAATACACAATGTCTCTACAATACAATACACAAATACACAATGTCTCTACAATACAATACACAAATACACAATGTCTCTACAATACAATACACAAATACACAATGTCCCTACAATACAATACACAAATACACAATGTCCCTACAATACAATACACAAATACACAATGTCCTTACAATACAATACACAAATACACAATGTCCCTACAATACAATACACAAATACACAATGTCCTTACAATACAATACACAAATACACAATGTCCCTACAATACAATACACAAATACACAATGTCCCTACAATACAATACACAAATACACAATGTCCTTACAATACAATACACAAATACACAATGTCCCTACAATACAATACACAAATACACAATGTCCCTACAATACAATACACAAATACACAATGTCCCTACAATACAATACACAAATACAGAATGTCCCTACAATACAAGATAGATAGATAGATAGATAGATAGGTACTTTATTGATCCCCCGGGGGGGAAATTTCATTATCAAGCAGCTACAACAAAAACACAGGGCAGGTGCAAAATGCCACAACGAAAGTACACAAAAGACAGATACACGGTACATGATACATAGAGCGGCAGTATGAAAAAGTATAGAAATACAGGATATCTGGAGTGCAAAAAAAAAAAAAAAAAAAAAAAAGCTATAAAAGGACATTGCATAGTATGAGTGGTTGGCTGAATATGTACACTATACATTGGTGGATGTTGGATGGTTAACTATACTATACAGGTTGATGGCAGAGAAATACTTCAGTAGCTAATGCGTATGATATGAGCGAGGGTAATAATAGTTTACTTAATAGACAGAATGGGTAAATGAACAGGTAAGTGAAAATTTTGCATGGTTACATTAGCTGTACAGTTAGGTATACCGTTATATTTACAGATAAGTGAATACTTGCATGTTTACACAAACTGTACAGGTAAATGACAGGAAGAGATACTTTAATAGCTAAATGTGTGTATGATATCATTTGGGGTAATAATAGTAATTCCCTTAAAATACAGTCCTTAGTGCGCAGGGTTTAATTACAGACAACTGCACTTATTGCACATTTGATATACTAAAAGCAATGAGAAAAGGTGCAACTGGCAGGATACTAATATGCATTCCTGAGTGAATGCCTAGGTCCAATAATTACTTACAATATTGCATGTGATATAATATAACAACTGTACATGGGTATGTATATACAGACCTGTATGAATAAATAGGTCCTGAGTGAATGAGTGCTGACGGAACAGAGTTACTCACGGATGGATGCATAATTGTTAAACTAGGTCCTAACACCCCAACAGTTCCAGATCTATGTTGCCGACGGCACGGCACCCCGGTGAGGCATTATATAGTCTAATAGCCGCCGGCAGGAAGGACCTCCTGTGGCGCTCTCTGGCACACCGTGGTGGGATCAGTCTGTGACTGAAGGTGCTCCTCTGCGTCATAACCATAGAGTGCAGAGGGTGGGTGACGTTGTCCATGATGGCCAGCAGTTTGGCCATGATCGGTCTCTCCGCCACCTCCTCTAGAGTGTCAAGGCTCATCCCCAGAACAGAGCTAGCCTTCCTGATCAGCTTATTTACCTGAGAAGCATCACCGGCTTTGATGTGTATTTAAACCCAATAATGGTTGAATTCCAGAAGTTTAATCTGCCTATCAATCATTATTTTTGAAACCAGTGGACAGACAGTGAAAAATGCGCTCTTGCAACATCTGCATAGTGAGGATCCAAGACTATGGAATAAAAGTGGGGCTAATTCATGCTGATAAAAAAAAATCCATAGGCCTAATGGACACAAGATCAAACTTACACTTGTGATTGACTTAAAGGGCAATCTGTAGTTGCTACAACCTTTTTTTTGTATTATTATATGTAGTAGAAAGCGATGGGTTAGAAGAAGCCTACATAACCAACCCATAAAGTAACATGTAACATCCATATATGGCAAGCTATTGTCACGAGTCGGGACGGTGAGAGACCAAGGCGCAGCGCAATCATAGTTCGAAATTATTTATTGAATTTATAAATAATCAGAACGAACTAAACAAACGAACAAACACGATCTACAAACGTAACGTAACACAATGAAACGTGTTTTACAAACAAAACGTAGCACACTTACTGGACCGGTGACTTAGAATACACATAATTACAACGACCCACAGCCCCGGTGTGGAAACATACAAACCTATGTAGGATCCCTAATCAGAGACAATGCGCAGCAGCTGCCTCTAATTAGGGATCCAACACAAACCACCACCAGAAACAGAAATGATAGACCTGTCAGACTCTGACCATGGATACATAGAGAAGCAATAGGCTTCTCTATGGCCAGAGCCTGACAGCTATGTAAACTTTAACATTGATTTATCCTGCAATAGATGTCGTTCTATTGGTAACATACATGTTAGTCTTCTTCTAATGGCTCTTAAGGGGGAAAGTAATCTAAAAGTAACTGAATGTAATCAGATTACGTTACTGAGTTTGGGTAATCCAAAAGTTACGTTACTGATTACAATTTTGGACAGGTAACTAGTACCTGTAATGGATTACATGTAGAAAGTAACCTACCCAACCCTGCCTGTTCCCTACATAGCTTTAGACCAGAGGCCCTGGTCAAACGTACTTGCTCTAAATAGGAAATAGGGTGCCATTTGGGACGCAACCCAGTAAATCTGTGGAGCATCAACATCACCAGTCAGTGAGCTAGCTGGAGTTTCCTTTCATTCTAGGAAAGAGTCCCTATAACTCTTATACCAGGGTCAGGGTTCTGGCCAATTAGAATTCATATTAAAAAGAGGAGAAAAAGGGGACAGGCTTTAAACAGGGAGAAGCCTTATATAGTGAGACAGACAGCTCTGGAGTCAGATTGAGTTATCAGTGTGTTTGGTGAGTGGTAGCCCTTGTTAATTCCAGCCACTGATGCATTGCAGGGTCTCTCTCTGTCTCTTCATCCCAACTGGCGCCCTATTATATATAATTCCCTATGAGCTCCGGTCAAAAGTAGTCCACTAAATAGGGAAGGGTGTCATTTGGGATGTAGCCTCTGTCTCTGTGTAGCTCTCCAGTAGTGCTGGTGTGTTCACCCTGCTGTTGCTAAGTAGCTCTCTCTCTCTCTCTCTCTCTCTCTCTCTCTCTCTCTCAGGATATTCTGATACAGACCAGCGCGCCTCATCAGTTCACTAATCTGGAGAACGTGATTGGCCCTTAGCAGGATACTGATCCATAATTGACTGTTATCACAGTATGACCCTGTCTCAACCCAGAGAGCAACACTGAGATGTAGACATGTTGCAGGGTGGTGGATGGTGTGTTTCTCTAGTCTGTAGGTTAGGAGGTGGATGGTGTGTTTCTCTAGTCTGTAGGTTAGGAGGTGGATGGTGTGTTTCTCTAGTCTGTAGGTTAGGAGGTGGATGGTGTGTTTCTCTAGTCTGTAGGTTAGGAGGTGGATGGTGTGTTTCTCTAGTCTGTAGGTTAGGAGGTGGATGGTGTGTTTCTCTAGTCTGTAGGTTAGGAGGTGGATGGTGTGTTTCTCTGTTCTGTAGGTTAGGAGGTGGATGGTGTGTTTCTCTGTTCTGTAGGTTAGGAGGTGGATGGTGTGTTTCTCTAGTCTGTAGGTTAGGAGGTGGATGGTGTGTTTCTCTAGTCTGTAGGTTAGGATCTTAGAGCATGCAGGACAGTACAACACCATCATCATACTGACAGTATAGGAGGTCATCCACATTAGAAATGAATAACCTTTTATGATATTACATAATATATATAAGATATAATATTTTCCTTTTAAAGCCTGATCATCCCCACTGGGAGATAGAAACAAAGTCTCTATCGACCAACCAGAGATCAGAAGATCAGAAGAGTCATCAAGGAATTACAGGTACATTATCAGACAGACAGCACTATTGAGGGAGAGAGTGTGGGTGAGGGCAGAGGGGTGGAGAGCAAGAGGGGGGTGAGGGAGAGATATATAGAGAGATGATTAAATAAATAAATATATATATATATAGAGAGAGAGATATAGAGAGAGAGAGAGAGAGAGAGGGAGGGAGGGAGGGAGGGAGGGAGGGAGGGAGAGAGAGAGAGAGAGAGAGAGAGAGAGAGAGAGAGAGAGAGAGAGAGAGAGAGAGAGAGAGAGAGAGAGAGAGAGAGAGAGAGAGAGAGAGAGAGAGAGAGAGAGAGAGAGAATAAAATACCCATATTTTTACATAACTAGAAATGCTTCATTTGATCTACTTTATAATGACATCATTCATTGCCATAACACTGGAAACTCAGTAAGCTGTTTATTCAGTCTGGTACAGTAGTGCTTATCTTGTAGCAATGCAAGTCTGACTTATCTGTTTAGTAAGCGAGGCAGAGTGCAGATGTCAGATTAAAGAAGATCCTCCCACAACCCACACAACAAACGTTTCACGACTATCCAGATCTCACCCTCCGTCCCCACAACAAACGTTTCACCCTATCCAGATCTCACCCTCCGTCCCCACAACAAACGTTTCACGACTATCCAGATCTCACCCTCCGTCCCCA
The DNA here is from genome assembly GCA_023634145.1 of Thymallus thymallus. Lineage (NCBI taxonomy): Eukaryota > Metazoa > Chordata > Actinopteri > Salmoniformes > Salmonidae > Thymallus > Thymallus thymallus. The sequence continues at coordinate 164,240 of JAKYLM010000065.1, forward strand.
CAACAAACGTTTCACCCTATCCAGATCTCACCCTCCGTCCCCACAACAAACGTTTCACGACTATCCAGATCTCACCCTCCGTCCCCACAACAAACGTTTCACGACTATCCAGATCTCACCCTCCGTCCACACAACAAACGTTTCACGACTATCCAGATCTCACCCTCCGTCCCCACAACAAACGTTTCACGACTATCCAGATCTCACCCTCCGTCCACACAACAAACGTTTCACGACTATCCAGATCTCACCCTTCGCCCCCACAACAAACGTTTCACGACTATCCAGATCTCACCCTCCGTCCCCACAACAAACGTTTCACGACTATCCAGATCTCACCCTCCGTCCCCACAACAAACGTTTCACGACTATCCAGATCTCACCCTCCGTCCCCACAACAAACGTTTCACGACTATCCAGATCTCACCCTCCGTCCCCACAACAAACGTTTCACGACTATCCAGATCTCACCCTCCGTCCCCACAACAAACGTTTCACGACTATCCAGATCTCACCCTCCGTTCCCACAACAAACGTTTCACGACTATCCAGATCTCACCCTCCGACCCCACAACAAACGTTTCACGACTGTCCAGATCTGCTCCAGTTAAACCAAAGTATTAGGTGATAAGGTAGTTCTGCTCCAGTTAAACCAAAGTATTAGGTGATAAGGTAGTTCTGTTCCAGTTAAACCAAAGTATTAGGTGATAAGGTAGTTCTGCTCCAGTTAAACCAAAGTATCTATTCACGTTATTGTTCTT
>JAKYLM010000065.1:170000-242500 GCA_023634145.1 Thymallus thymallus
CTAAACTATACATTAATTACACAACACTAAACTATACATTAATTACACAACACAACACTAAACTATACATTAATTACACAACACTAAACTATACATTAATTACACAACACAACACTAAACTATACATTAATTACACAACACTAAACTATACATTAATTACACAACACAACACTAAACTATACATTAATTACACAACACTAAACTATACATTAATTACACAACACTAAACTATACATTAATTACACAACACTAAACTATACATTAATTACACAACACAAAACAATACATTAATTACACAACACAACACTAAACTATACATTAATTACACAACACAACACTAAACTATACATTAATTACACAACACTAAACTATACATTAATTACACAACACTAAACTATACATTAATTACACAACACTAAACTATACATTAATTACACAACACAACACTAAACTATACATTAATTACACAACACAACACTAAACTATACATTAATTACACAACACTAAACTATACATTAATTACACAACACAACACTAAACTATACATTAATTACACAACACTAAACTATACATTAATTACACAACACAACACTAAACTATACATTAATTACACAACACTAAACTATACATTAATTACACAACACTAAACTATACATTAATTACACAACACTAAACTATACATTAATTACACAACACTAAACAATACATTAATTACACAACACAACACTAAACTATACATTAATTACACAACACTAAACTATACATTAATTACACAACACAACACTAAAATATACATTAATTACACAACACAACACTAAACTATACATTAATTACACAACACAACACTAAACTATACATTAATTACACAACACAAAACAATACATTAATTACACAACACAACACTAAACTATACATTAATTACACAACACAACACTAAACTATACATTAATTACACAACACTAAACTATACATTAATTACACAACACTAAACTATACATTAATTACACAACACTAAACTATACATTAATTACACAACACAACACTAAACTATACATTAATTACACAACACAACACTAAACTATACATTAATTACACAACACTAAACTATACATTAATTACACAACACAACACTAAACTATACATTAATTACACAACACTAAACTATACATTAATTACACAACACAACACTAAACTATACATTAATTACACAACACTAAACTATACATTAATTACACAACACTAAACTATACATTAATTACACAACACTAAACTATACATTAATTACACAACACTAAACAATACATTAATTACACAACACAACACTAAACTATACATTAATTACACAACACTAAACTATACATTAATTACACAACACAACACTAAAATATACATTAATTACACAACACAACACTAAACTATACATTAATTACACAACACAACACTAAACTATACATTAATTACACAACACTAAACAATACATTAATTACACAACACAACACTAAACTATACATTAATTACACAACACTAAACTATACATTAATTACACAACACAACACTAAACTATACATTAATTACACAACACAACACTAAACTATACATTAATTACACAACACTAAACTATACATTAATTACACAACACTAAACTATATATTAATTACACAACACTAAACAATACATTAATTACACAACACAACACTAAACTATACATTAATTACACAACACAACACTAAACTATACATTAATTACACAACACTAAACAATACATTAATTACACAACACTAAACTATACATTAATTACACAACACTAAACTATACATTAATTACACAACACTAAACTATACATTAATTACACAACACTAAACTATACATTAATTACACAACACTAAACTATACATTAATTACACAACACTAAACTATACATTAATTACACAACACTAAACAATACATTAATTACACAACACAACACTAAACAATACATTAATTACACAACACTAAACTATACATTAATTACACAACACTAAACTATACATTAATTACACAACACTAAACTATACATGAATTGCAATATAACGGTGACAAACGATGCCCACAAACTGTTAGGGCCGACATAAAAAATGTTTGGCTCAAAACAAAAAAGAGACCATGTTTGTATGCAACTTTATTAACTCAATGATATGAGTTGTTTTTTTTGTATTAATGCCAAAATAACATGCAAAACAGGCAGCCACCTGCCCTTAATGATGGGTCGCCACTGTTCAAATCTGAAATTAAGTATATCTTCTGTTTTGTACTTTGTCATTGGCACTCAGGAAACCTTGAAACACCAGGAGAGAAAAACATAAAAATATGTCAGTATTGTATTATCTTTCTTAGTACTAAAGCTTAGTGTTACCTTACCTTAGTACTAAAGCAGTGTTAAAATGTTTTAAAGTCACTGGGATGACAGAAGCCTGCACAGCAAGGTTGGCAAATTACCAGAACATCAAGGAACACCATATAATCTTAGCTCGTTTTTGTCATTTTCACCTTAGTGGCCCTTTATTTAAAGTACTCTGCCTTATGAACTGACTATAATGAAGACATCATGCAGACCTCTAATGAACCTGTCAAGTTGGATGGATTGTTTTAATAATCTGTTCATCTGAAGCAGGAGTGGACTGACAGATGACAAGTCACTTTAACAACCTCTCCTTTCTTTCTTCTCTTGTTGAGGTGACACGGGGGACTAGTTTGTTGAGGTGACACGGGGGACTAGTTTGTTGAGGTGACACGGGGGACTAGTTGTTGAGGTGACAAGGGGGACTAGTTTGTTGAGGTGACACGGGGGACTAGTTTGTTGAGGTGACACGGGGGACTAGTTTGTTGAGGTGACACGGGGGACTAGTTTGTTGAGGTGACACGGGGGACTAGTTTGTTGAGGTGACACGGGGGACTAGTTTGTTGAGGTGACACGGGGGACTAGTTTGTTGAGGTGACACGGGGGACTAGTTTGTTGAGGTGACACGGGGGACTAGTTTGTTGAGGTGACACGGGGGACTAGTTTGTTGAGGTGACACGGGGGACTAGTTTGTTGAGGTGACACAGGGGACTAGTTCTCTGCCATACGAACAAGTTGGAATTCACTACTATGAAGACAACTAGTCTTGATTCTTTGCAGATTGTTCCAATTTATTTAAATGGCCTTTAATCTGAAGCAGGACTGGACTGACAGAATGACAACTCACTTTAATAACACCTCCTCACATGAAAAACCCCGGTGAGGCATTAAATAGTCTCATAGCCGCCGGCAGGAAGGACCTCCTGTAGCGCTCTCTGGCACACTGTGGTGGGATCAGTCTGTGACTGAAGGTGCTCCTATGCATCATAACCATGGTATGCAGAGGGTGGGTGACGTTGTCCATGATGACCAGCAGTTTGGCCGGGATCCGTCTCTCCGCCACCTCCTCTAGAGTGTCAAGGTTAATCCCCAGAACAGAGCTAGCCTTCCTGATCATCTTATTTACCCGAGAAGCATCACCAGCCTTTATGTTGGCTCCCCAACACACCCCAGCACTACCACAGACTGGTAGAAGGTATGCAGTAGTTTACTGCACACGTTGAAGGACCTGAGCCTCCTCAGAAAGTAGAGTCGGCTCTGGCCCTTTTTGTACAGGGCCCCGGTGTTACCAGCCCATTCCAGCCTGTTGTCCATATGGACTCCCAGGAACTTGTATGACCCAACCATTTCCACATCCATCCCCTGTATAGGGACTGCAGTCGGTTGGGCATTGGTTCTCCTGAAGTCCACCGCCATCTCCTTTGTTTTGCTGATGTTGAGCTGAAGGTGGTTCTGCTCACACCACAACACAAAGTCACTGATTGTGCTCCTGTACTCCTCCTCCTGCCCACCCCTGATGCACCCTACAATTGCGGAGTCATCCGAGAATTTCTGCAGGTGGCATGTTTCAGAGTTATATGTGAAGTCTGAGGTGTAGAGGGTGAACAGGAAGGGGGACAGGACCGTTCCCTGGGGGGCCCCTGTGTTGCTAACTGCCCGTTCTGACATACAGCTCTGTAGCCGCACAAATTGTGGCCTACCGGTCAGGAAGTCCGTAACCCAGGAGACTAAGGGTGCTTCCACTTTCATCCTCCTCATCTTCTCACGCAGTAGCAGGGGCTGAATGATGTTAAAGGCACTGGAGAAGTCAAAAAACATAACCCTCACAGTGCTACCTGCGTTGTCCAACCCTAGCTCCAGCCCCAACCCTAGATCCAGCTCCAAACTCTAACCCTAGCTCCAGCTTCAACCCTAACTCTAGCTGCATCTCCAACCCTAACCCTAACCCTAACTCCAGCTCCAAACCTAACCCTAGCTGAACTGTCTGAGCTCTGGGCCTTCATTGATCCCTCTGGTGTTCTCCCACACTCTCCAGACCAGACTGACTTGTAATATACAGACAGAACAGGAAGTTGCAATAAGCCCGTGCAAACCAAGGTTTGATTCAGCACAAACAGAAACCCTCTTAAACCCAACACCAACCTTAACCCTAACCCTAATGCTATCTCTAACCCCAATCCTAAACCCAACCCCAACACTAACCCTAACCCTAGCTCCAGCCCCAACTTAACATTATTTTTATTTAATGTATTTATATTTTTAATCCCAGCCCCCGTCCCCGCAGGATAACTTTTGCCTTTTGGTAGGCCGTCATTGTAAATAAGAATTTGTTCTTAACTGATTTGCCATAAAAATAAAAATAAATAAAACAGTGGTGTTGTTGATTTCATCTGAGCTAATTTAGTCATTAGTCTAGACAGTTGTTTGCCTTCTTGTTCTTAAGACCTTTAATTGAGCCGTTAGCTTGTTAGGTCTAATTCCACCTAACAGTAGGGCAGAGTACCAAGTAGGGAAATAGGGTTAGACCTCTGCCAAAAGTAGTGCACTTTAAAGGGAACAGGGAAACAGTTACGTGCATTGTATGTCAGTCATTCAGTAGACACTCTTATACAGAGCAATTTACAATGAATGCATTCATCTTAAGATAGCTAGGTGAGACAACCACATAACATGACAGTCGTAGTATGAACCTTTTCCCTCAGTGAGGGTTAGGGCTCTAGACAGAAGTAATGCACTGTACAACCTATATGTACCGTAGCCCAGAGCTGTATGTTGTGTAGGCTTATGTAATGAAGTTCAATCTGTTATATCCCTCCAAATACCAAACACGACCTGATCCTGCCTTAATATGATTAAGATCTTGGAGGCACCATTCACTGTCAGATGTCAAAGGTGCAACTGGGATTTGGGTTTGGCTTATCCCACTAACCCGTCGCCTCAAACGCTCTCTCGCTCTCTCTGTCTCCTTTCCCTCTCTCTCTCTCTCTCTCTGTCTCCTTTCCCTCTCTCTCTCTCTGTCTCCTTTCCCCCTCTCTCTCTCTGTCTCCTTTCCCTCTCTCTCTCTCCTTTCCCTCTTTCTCTCCTTTCCCTCTCTCTCTCTCTCTCCTTTCCCTCTTTCTCTCCTTTCCCTCTCCCTCTCACTCTCTCCTTTCCCTCTCTCTCTCTCTCTCTCTCTCTCTCTAATTCAATTTAAGGGGCTTTATTGGCATTGGAAACATATGTTAACATTGTCAAAGCAAGTGAAATAGATAATGAACAAAAGTGAAATAAACAAAAAAACTGTGTTATAATGATGTGCAAATAGTTAAAGTATAAAAGGGAAAATAAATAAAAGTAAATATGGGTTGTATTTACAATGGTGTTTGTTCTTCACTGGTTGTCCTTTTCTTGTGACAACAGGTCACACATCTTGCTGCTGTGATGAACACTGTGGTATTTCACCCAGTAGATATGGGAGTTTATCTAAATTGGTTTTATTTTCTCTCTCTCTCTCTTTCTCTCTCTGTCTCTCTCCCTCTCTTTCTCTCTCTCTCTCTCTCTCTGCCTGAGAAATATGAATCTGTTGACAAGCTGTCCACTTCAGGGCTTTAGACACAAAGCAAGGTTTACAGAAAACACTGTTGGGTTCATGCCCTTTTATACCCAAATATAGAGATGTGTGTTGTACATTATAGTACCAATCACCTCAACAAACCTCTGTGTTATACATTATAGTACTAATCACCTCAACAAACCTCTGTGTTATACATTATAGTACCAATCACCTCAACAAACCTCTGTGTTATACATTATAGTACCAATCACCTCAACAAACCTCTGTGTTATACATTATAGTACTAATCACCTCAACAAACCTCTGTGTTATACATTATAGTACCAATCACCTCAACAAACCTCTGTGTTATACATTATAGTACCAATCACCTCAACAAACCTCTGTGTTATACATTATAGTATCAATCACCTCAACAAACCTCTGTGTTATACATTATAGTACCAATCACCTCAACAAACCTCTGTGTTATACATTATAGTACCAATCACCTCAACAAACCTCTGTGTTATACATTATAGTACCAATCACCTCAACAAACCTCTGTGTTATACATTATAGTACCAATCACCTCAACAAACCTCTGTGTTATACATTATAGTACCAATCACCTCAACAAACCTCTGTGTTATACATTATAGTACCAATCACCTCAACAAACCTCTAACATGTGAAGGAAATACTAATCTAGTTGGGATGGATTTTGTCATTATTTCTCATTTATTTGCTGAATACAGCCTGACTTCTTTAATCTCTTACACAGGACGGCTCAATAAAACCAGTGATTCAATTCACCATGAATCATTCCTCTCCTCCACTCCTCCTCTCCTCTCACCCGCTTCTTGAAGATATTCGTATTGTTAAATACCTTTAGGAAACTCATGAATCCAGCTCAAGGCCGAGACCATCCAGCCATAAGCAAGGAATTGTATCGGCCTTCATCCAGATATTGTGGACAGAATATAAACTATTTTTGTTGCCAAGTCTCATTTTCACACTTCTCTGTAAATGTTCAGAAAATCCATTGTGGTTGTTCTTGTTAATATAATGAGAACTCTGTGGCATTTCATTTCCCAGTAATCATATAATGAAGTGGTAATCAGTTTACTGGCAAACTAGGGCTTCAGATTTCACAGTAATAGTATAGTGACAAGCATGAACAAGGTTTTTGTTGGCACAGATAGGAATGCAGCTGATACCTGTGCCAGAGTTATTTCCCTGGTTACAATGGTTGTTTTCCAAACGGCATCAGTTATATTCCCTGGTTACAATGTGAGTGTTCCAAATGGCATCAGTTATATTCCCTGGTTACAATGGTTGTTTTCCAAATGGCATCAGTTATATTCCCTGGTTACAATGTGAGTGTTCCAAATGGCATCAGTTATTCCCCTGGTTACAATGTGAGTGTTCCAAATGGCATCAGTTATTTCCCTGGTTACAATATGAGTGTTCCAAATGGCATCAGTTATTTCCCTGGTTACAATGTGAGTGTTCCAAATGGCATCAGTTATTTCACTGGTTACAATGAGTGTTCCAAATGGCATCAGTTATTTCCCTGGTTACAATGGTTGTTTTCCAAATGGCATCAGTTATTTCCCTGGTTACAATGTGAGTGTTCCAAATGGCATCAGTTATTTCCCTGGTTACAATGTGAGTGTTCCAAATGGCATCAGTTATTTCACTGGTTACAATGAGTGTTCCAAATGGCATCAGTTATTTCCCTGGTTACAATGGTTGTTTTCCAAATGGCATCAGTTATATTCCCTGGTTACAATGTGAGTGTTCCAAATGGCATCAGTTATATTCCCTGGTTACAATGGTTGTTTTCCAAATGGCATCAGTTATATTCCCTGGTTACAATGTGAGTGTTCCAAATGGCATCAGTTATTCCCCTGGTTACAATGTGAGTGTTCCAAATGGCATCAGTTATTTCACTGGTTACAATGTGAGTGTTCCAAATGGCATCAGTTATTTCCCTGGTTACAATGTGAGTGTTCCAAATGGCATCAGTTATTTCACTGGTTACAATGAGTGTTCCAAATGGCATCAGTTATATTCCCTGGTTACAATTTGAGTGTTCCAAATGGCATCAGTTATATTCCCTGGTTACAATGTGAGTGTTCCAAATAGCATCAGTTATATTCCCTGGTTACAATGTGAGTGTTCCAAATGGCATCAGTTATTTCCCGGTTACAATGCGAGTGTTCCAAATGGCATCAGTTATATTCCCTGGTTACAATTTGAGTGTTCCAAATGGCATCAGTTATATTCCCTGGTTACAATGTGAGTGTTCCAAATAGCATCAGTTATATACCCTGGTTACAATGTGAGTGTTCCAAATGGCATCAGTTATTCCCCTGGTTACAATGTGAGTGTTCCAAATGGCATCAGTTATATTCCCTGGTTACAATGGTTGTTTTCCAAATGGCATCAGTTATATTCCCTGGTTACAATGTGAGTGTTCCAAATGGCATCAGTTATTCCCCTGGTTACAATGTGAGTGTTCCAAATGGCATCAGTTATTTCCCTGGTTACAATGTGAGTGTTCCAAATGGCATCAGTTATTTCCCTGGTTACAATGTGAGTGTTCCAAATGGCATCAGTTATTTCACTGGTTACAATGAGTGTTCCAAATGGCATCAGTTATATTCCCTGGTTACAATTTGAGTGTTCCAAATGGCATCAGTTATATTCCCTGGTTACAATGTGAGTGTTCCAAATAGCATCAGTTATATTCCCTGGTTACAATGTGAGTGTTCCAAATGGCATCAGTTATTTCCCGGTTACAATGTGAGTGTTCCAAATGGCATCAGTTATATTCCCTGGTTACAATTTGAGTGTTCCAAATGGCATCAGTTATATTCCCTGGTTACAATGTGAGTGTTCCAAATAGCATCAGTTATATTCCCTGGTTACAATGTGAGTGTTCCAAATGGCATCAATTATATTCCCTGGTTACAATGTGAGTGTTCCAAATAGCATCAGTTATATTCCCTGGTTACAATGTGAGTGTTCCAAATGGCATCAGTTATATTCCCTGGTTACAATTTGAGTGTTCCAAATGGCATCAGTTATATTCCCTGGTTACAATGTGAGTGTTCCAAATAGCATCAGTTATATTCCCTGGTTACAATGTGAGTGTTCCAAATGGCATCAGTTATATTCCCTGGTTACAATGTGAGTGTTCCAAATAGCATCAGTTATTCCCCTGGTTACAATGTGAGTGTTCCAAATGGCATCAGCTATTCCCCTGGTTACAATGTGAGTGTTCCAAATGGCATCAGTTATATTCCCTGGTTACAATGTGAGTGTTCCAAATAGCATGTTATTCCCCTGGTTACAATGTGAGTGTTCCAAATGGTATCAGTTATATTCCCTGGTTACAATGTGAGTGTTCCAAATAGCATCAGTTATATTCCCTGGTTACAATGTGAGTGTTCCAAATAGCATGTTATTCCCCTGGTTACAATGTGAGTGTTCCAAATGGTATCAGTTATATTCCCTGGTTACAATGTGAGTGTTCCAAATAGCATCAGTTATATTCCCTGGTTACAATGTGAGTGTTCCAAATAGCATCAGTTATTCCCCTGGTTACAATGTGAGTGTTCCAAATGGCATCAGTTATATTCCCTGGTTACAATGTGAGTGTTCCAAATGGCATCAGTTATTCCCCTGGTTACAATGTGAGTGTTCCAAATGGCATCAGTTATTCCCCTGGTTACAATGTGAGTGTTCCAAATGGTATCAGTTATATTCCCTGGTTACAATGTGAGTGTTCCAAATAGCATCAGTTATTCCCCTGGTTACAATGTGAGTGTTCCAAATGGCATCAGTTATTCCCCTGGTTACAATGTGAGTGTTCCAAATGGCATCAGTTATATTCCCTGGTTACAATGCGAGTGTTCCAAATGGTATCAGTTATTTCCCTGGTTACAATGTGAGTGTTCCAAATGGCATCAGTTATATTCCCTGGTTACAATGTGAGTGTTCCAAATAGCATCAGTTATTCCCCTGGTTACAATGTGAGTGTTCCAAATGGCATCAGTTATTCCCCTGGTTACAATGTGAGTGTTCCAAATGGCATCAGTTATATTCCCTGGTTACAATGTGAGTGTTCCAAATGGCATCAGTTATATTCCCTGGTTACAATGTGAGTGTTCCAAATGGCATCAGTTATTTCCCTGGTTACAATGTGAGTGTTCCAAATGGCATCAGTTATTTCCCTGGTTACAATGTGAGTGTTCCTTGCTCAAGGACACGGACAGGTTTTCACCTTGTCGGATCCAGCAATCTTTTGGTTACTGGCCCAACGCTCTGACCACTAGGCTACCTGCCGCCCTCAAATGGCACAATATTCCTATGAACTCTGATCAATAGTGTACTTTAAGGAATATGGTACCATTTGGGACACATACAATTTGTAAAATGCTTGAGGAGTCGTGTCCTTGGTGGGTCACATAAACAACCCTGTGTGCAATCATGGCTGAAGAGCTGCAGCGGTAGTTCCTTTGTAATCTGCTAAATGACATCTCTCCTCCAGCGCTCTATTACAGGCAGACCGATCACCTTACTCTTCTGAGCCGCTTCGCTGAACGCTACAAATGAGCTTGAGCTGCCTGAGAGGAGAGGAACACATGGACTGTAGTAGCAGACTGAGCTGCCTGAGAGGAGAGGAACACATGGACTGTAGTAGCAGACTGAGAGGAGAGGAACACATGGACTGTAGTAGCAGACTGAGCTGCCTGAGAGGAGAGGAACACATGGACTGTAGTAGCAGACTGAGAGGAGAGGAACACATGGACTGTAGTAGCAGACTGAGCTGCCTGAGAGGAGAGGAACACATGGACTGTAGTAGCAGACTGAGCTGCCTGAGAGGAGAGGAGCACATGGACTGTAGTAGCAGACTGAGCTGCCGGAGAGGAGAGGAACACATGGACTGTAGTAGCAGACTGAGCTGCCTGAGAGGAGAGGAACACATGGACTGTAGTAGCAGACTGAGCTGCCTGAGAGGAGAGGAACACATGGACTGTAGTAGTAGACTGAGCTGCCTGAGAGGAGAGGAACACATGGACTGTAGTAGTAGACAGCTGCCTGAGAGGAACACATGGACTGTAGTAGTAGACTGAGCTGCCTGAGAGGAGAGGAACACATGAACTGTAGTAGCAGACTGAGCTGCCTGAGAGGAGAGGAACACATGGACTGTAGTAGTAGACTGAGAGGAGAGGAACACATGGACTGTAGTATCAGACTGAGCTGCCTGAGAGGAGAGGAACACATGGACTGTAGTAGCAGACTGAGCTGCCTGAGAGGAGAGGAACACATGGACTGTAGTAGTAGACTGAGCTGCCTGAGAGGAGAGGAACACATGGACTGTAGTAGTAGACAGCTGCCTGAGAGGAACACATGGACTGTAGTAGTAGACTGAGCTGCCTGAGAGGAGAGGAACACATGAACTGTAGTAGCAGACTGAGCTGCCTGAGAGGAGAGGAACACATGGACTGTAGTAGTAGACTGAGCTGCCTGAGAGGAACACATGGACTGTAGTAGTAGACTGAGCTGCCTGAGAGGAGAGGAGCACATGGACTGTAGTAGTAGACTGAGCTGCCTGAGAGGAACACATGGACTGTAGTAGTAGACAGCTGCCTGAGAGGAACACATGGACTGTAGTAGTAGACTGAGCTGCCTGAGAGGAGAGGAACACATGAACTGTAGTAGCAGACTGAGCTGCCTGAGAGGAGAGGAACACATGGACTGTAGTAGTAGACTGAGCTGCCTGAGAGGAGAGGAACACATGGACTGTAGTAGTAGACAGCTGCCTGAGAGGAACACATGGACTGTAGTAGTAGACTGAGCTGCCTGAGAGGAGAGGAGCACATGGACTGTAGTAGTAGACTGAGCTGCCGGAGAGGAGAGGAACACATGGACTGTAGTAGTAGACTGAGCTGCCTGAGAGGAGAGGAACACATGGACTGTAGTAGTAGACTGAGCTGCCTGAGAGGAACACATGGACTGTAGTAATAGACTGAGCTGCCTGAGAGGAACACATGGACTGTAGTAGTAGACTGAGCTGCCTGAGAGGAGAGGAGCACATGGACTGTAGTAGTAGACTGAGCTGCCTGAGAGGAGAGGAGCACATGGACTGTAGTAGTAGACTGAGCTGCCGGAGAGGAGAGGAACACATGGACTGTAGTAATAGACTGAGCTGCCTGAGAGGAACACATGGACTGTAGTAGTAGACAGCTGCCTGAGAGGAACACATGGACTGTAGTAGTAGACACTGAGGTAGCGTCCCAAATGGCACCATATTCCCTTTATAGTGCACAACCTTTGACCAGGCCCTAGAGAGGAACGGGCAACATTAAGGCTGCAACCTGAGACAATTCACAGCAGGCAAATAAAAACCAGAGAAAAACAGGAGCAGCAATTTTATTAGACTCATAATCAACTATTTTCCTAACCATGCACAGCGGCTGTGCACTTCAAGTTGGTTATCTACAGTCCTTGTTGTCAGCATCTTGGTGCAACAAGCCCTTTTGCTGAATGTTTCACACTTCTTGATACGGACACAAGTGAACACAGAGGAAGAGTTGTCAGCGTGTATTGGGTGAAGAGGAGAGAAGGCTTGCAAAATTCCACAAACTTTCCCAAAGTCATCAGATTTTTCAGAAATCCCAGTTTAAAGATTCAGTGGAATCAGGAGGGAATGATAAGGACATCTGGAATCCTCCAACCAGGAGTTCTGGAAAGGTTGGCGGAATTTTGCAACCCTAGAGAAGAGGTGTAGTTTTGGGGTCAGATGCGTCGACCTCGGGGATCCTTTGTGGACTCAGTCTGAGAGGAGAAAGGAAACAGACATATAGACAGTGTCAGTTCATCAGTTCAGCCATCCATCCATCCACCACGTCAAACCACCACCATCAAGCTGTGTTCAGCTCACACTGCTTTGTCCAAGATCATCCAGCCTTGGGAAGGGAACACACAAACCTACCAATCATATTATCATGACGTAGCGCTGGTAATCATGGCTGCTGCAGCTTTTTGCTCTTTGGGATGTTTACTTGACGATAAGGTCCGCAGTCTAGGTACTGACTCTGTGTGTGTGTGTAGGGAGGGAGGGAGGGAGGGAGGGAGGGAGGGAGCACTTCCACTGTTAAGTGATACTGTCTGGTGACGTATGCAGTATTCATGTATTCACTTCCTTCACAAGAAAAGATGTCATGATGCACCTACGTGTCCGTGTTTCTTGCTTACTGGACGTGTAGTGAGTGGATCTAGTGTGGATGGTTAGCTTGGTGGTTCTCAGAACGGGGTGTGTGCCCAAAATGGCACCATATTTCCTATATAGGACTAATCCATAGGACTCTGGTCAAAAGTAGTGCACTATAGAGGGAAAAGGGAGCCATTTGGGACTCACAGGTGTGTTCTCTGCTGTGTCTCTAAACTGCTTTAGTGTTTACCTGGTCAGGGGTCTAGGTGTAACCTGTGGTCATACCGTAACTCAGTCATGTGGTGTACAGGTGTAACCTGTGTCCGTACCGTAACTCAGTCATGTAGTGTACAGGTGTGACCTGTGTCCGTACCGTAACTCAGTCATGTGGTGTACAGGTGTAACCTGTGGTCATAACGTAAGTCATGTGGTGTACAGGTGTAACCTGTGTCCGTACCGTAACTCAGTCATGTGGTGTAAAGGTGTAACCTGTGGTCATACCGTAACTCAGTCATGTAGTGTACAGGTGTAACCTGTGTCCGTACCGTAACTCAGTCATGTGGTGTACAGGTGTAACCTGTGGTCATACCGTAACTCAGTCATGTGGTGTACAGGTGTAACCTGTGTCCGTACCGTAACTCAGTCATGATGTGATCAGTCAGTCAGTCCCTGGCCCTGGGCGGCTGGTAATACTGGACTGTGGGCCGTGTCCTCGTGGTGCTCCTAGGCTGCCCGTCTCCCACGCGCCGGTACGCTAACCCCTCCTCTTCCTTCTGCCACCACACATACACATCTAGGATCAGTTTGGGCTTTTAAGATCATACTGAATAAGATTGTATTTTGAAAGGCAGGACCTGATCATAGATCAACTCTCTGGCTCAGACACTGAATACAGGCCCTGGTTTATGAGATTATAATTATGCCAGCTGATAGATATCTTCCTGAAGGCAACAAACCATGTTGTATCCGTCTATGTATGCACAACTACATATTGTTAGGTTCTAACTAACAGGGTGAAAGACTATACAGAGACTATTAAAAGCTCAGACCGAGTTCAGACAGCTGCACAAGACAACAGCATGTTTCCACCAACACAGATACAGTTGAAGTCGGAAGTTTACATACACTTATGTTGAAGTCATTAAAACTCATTTTTCAACCACTCCACAGATTTCATGTTAACAAACTATAGTTTTGGCAAGTCGGTTAGGACATCTACTTTGTGCATGACAAGTAATTCTTCCAACAATTGTTTACAGACAGATTATTTAACTTATAATTCACTACATCACAATTCCAGTGGGTCAGAAGTTTACATACACTAAGTTGACTGTGCCTTTAAACAGCTTGGAAAATTCCAGAAAATTATGTCATGGCTTTACAAGCTTCTGATAGGCTAATTGACATCATTTGAGTCAATTGGAGGTGTACCTGTGGATGTATTTCAAGGTCTACCTTCAAACTCAGTGCCTCTGATCGACATCATGGGAAAATCTAAATGAGCAAGGAAGAAGCCACTGCTCCAAAACTGTCATAAAAAAGGCAGACTACGGTTTGCAACTGCACATGGGGACAAAGATCGTACTTTTAGGAGAAATGTCCTCTGGTCTGATGAAACAAAAATAGAACTGTTTGGCCATAATGACCATCGTTATGTCTGGAGGAAAAAGGGTGAGGCTTGCAAGCCGAAGAACACCATCCCAACCGTGAAGCACGGGGGTGGCAGCATCATGTTGTGGGGGTTCTTTGCTACAGGAGGGACTGGTGCACTTCACAAAATAGATGGCATCATGAGGAAGGAAAATGATGTGGATATATTGAAGCAACATCTCAAGACATCAGTCAGGAAGTTAAAGCTTGGTCGCAAATGGGTCTTCCAAATGGACAATGACCCCAAGCATACTTCCAAAGTTGTGGCAGAATGGCTTAAGGACAACAAAGTCAAGGTATTGGAGTGGCCATCACAAAGCCCTGACCTCAGTCCTATAGAGGAAGGAGCAAGGAGGCCTACAAACCTGACTCAGTTACACCAGTTCTGTCAGGAGGAATGGGCCAAAATTCACCCAACTTATTGTGGGAAGCTTGTGGAAGGCTACCTGAAACGTTTGACCCAAGTTAAACAATTTAAAGGCAATGCTACCAAATACTAATTGAGTGTATGTAAACTTCTGACCCACTGGGAATGTGATGAAAGAAATAAAAGCTGAAATAAATCACTCTACATATTATTCTGACATGTCACATTCTTAAAATAAAGTGGTGATCCTAACTGACCTAAAACAGGGATTTTTTACTAGGATTAAATGTCAGGAAATGTGAAAAACTGAGTGTAAATGTATTTGGCTAAGGTGTATGTAAACTTCCTACTTCAACTGTAGATAGTCCAATTTAGATTACTCCTCCATCTCTCTAAACCTTACATATTTTATGGCTTGACAGGAAGTTAAGTGATGGAGGTAACAAACTGTTCCTTCTCCCGTAAGGTGACCTGACCTGACCTCAACCCCCTTGATGCCTAATCCAAAGCACTCAACCCGTATCAGCTACATCAGTAATGTGGTTGCCTCTCCTCTACACAACACATTCCACAGCTATCTGGCTCCTACAGATAATCATTCACTCCTGATGTAAAAACCAGTCTCTATCACATATAATACAGTATAACTGAGCATTAACCATGTTTTCAAGTTGAGAAATCCAAACCCAACAATATGTAGCGTCATCTTAGACAGAACCAAGGATTTATATAGGTTCCTTCTCAATGAGTCTTTCTTCGTTTCCTCACATCCTCCTTCTCAAAACCCATTAGAGGAGACTGTCTAGGGGGAGGGACCTTGGACCTTCTCCTGCAATACGGTTGAGAAGATGGAGAGAGAAGATGTGAGGAATCAGAGAGGGGAGTTGAGATAGAGCCCAGTAGTCCATAGATACTTACCCAAAAGTCCATGTTGACAGGTCTGATGTTGTGTAGAAGGACCTCCTCACAGTTTCCATACTCAGTAAAGACCACGACCGCTGTGGAACCAGAGGGATGCACAGCATCTATCCTGGACCTGTAAAACTACACAGAGAGGTTTCATTATACACAGCATCTATCCTGGACCTGTAAAACTACAGAGAGGTTTCATTATACACAGCATCTATCCTGGACCTGTAAAACTACACAGAGAGGTTTCATTATACACAGCATCTATCCTGGACCTGTAAAACTACACAGAGAGGTTTCATTATACACAGCATCTATCCTGGACCTGTAAAACTACACAGAGAGGTTTCATTATACACAGCATCTATCCTGGACCTGTAAAACTACACAGAGAGGTTTCATTATACACAGCATCTATCCTGGACCTGTAAAACTACACAGAGAGGTTTCATTATACACAGCATCTATCCTGGACCTGTAAAACTACAGAGAGGTTTCATTATACACAGCATCTATCCTGGACCTGTAAAACTACACAGAGAGGTTTCATTATACACAGCATCTATCCTGGACCTGTAAAACTACAGAGAGGTTTCATTATACACAGCATCTATCCTGGACCTGTAAAACTACAGAGAGGTTTCATTATACACAGCATACAACCAGTTTATTCGGTCCAAGAGCACACATATATCTGAACATCATTCCAGTGTTAATATAGTGGTCTTCCATATATCTGAACATCATTCCAGTGTTAATATAGTGGTCTTCCATATATCTGAACATCATTCCAGTGTTAATATAGTGGTCTTCCATATATCTGAACATCATTCCAGTGTTAATATAGTGGTCTTCCATATATCTGAACATCATTCCAGTGTTAATATAGTGGTCTTCCCAGCATGCCTCCTACCTTGTTGTCTTCCCAGTAGAGAGCTAGAACCTGGTCTCCTGGTCTCCAGTTCCCCAAGCCTTGAGACTCAACCTGACCCTGGTCTGACCTCTGCCCTTTGATCTGCCCTGACCTCTTCTTGGGGGCGGCGTTGGAGTAATGGGCGGGGTTAGTGCTGTTCTTGTTATGTGGCTCCTCCCTCTCCTTGGGGGCGGAACCAGAGGAGGAGTTCTGTTTGATTCGCCCTGTCCTATGTTCCGTTAACGAGTCACCGTTCTGGAGGTGTGGCCCTGAGCCTTTCATTGGACGGGACTCACCACGGGACACACCCCCGTCCTGCGTCCCAGTACTAGAGTCCTTCCCTTGCCCCTCCCACGAGTTAGAAGAGTTCAATGGTCCGTTGTCCCGGTAACGGTCAAAGTTGTCAGAGTTGGGCCTTTCCCTGTGGGACTTCCCCCCTCCTCTCCTTCTGCAGTTGGGATCAGCTCTACAATACAACAGAACTTTAGTGTCCACATTGTTTGTTGGCATCACCGTACAAGAATGAAAAACATACACATTAAAAACAGTCAGCCTCGCACACTGTGTTCATAAACACAGATGACATTCATAATTAAGTCTAATCAAGTGTACATACCTGTTGTCTGCTCTGCTGTCAGATCTCTGGATCCTTTTAGGTTGAGAACTGGACTCTGTCTGGTGCTGACCTGGTTTAGAGGCAGCTGGTGCTGGCCCGTTGTCCTGCTTCACCCCTCCTCCTCCTCTCTTATCAAACGACAGATCAGGTACCGAGTGCTGCTCTCTCCGACTTTGGTTCTGGAACCCTCCGGTCCCAGAACTAGAACCTACTCTGATTCCCTGCTGGAAGGTTCCAGATCCATAAGGATCCCCCTGGGTTCCGTCTCTGGGTTCTCTGTTCCGCTGGCCAGGAGCGGGGTACGTAGCAGGGCAGAACACTGATGTCTGTCCTCTGGCCTCCCTGGCTGCTTGTCTCTCATTCTGGGCCTCTCTCCACCTCTCTGACCCTCCTCCACCTCCAGGAGGGCCCTTCTCCTGTGTCTGGCCCCTTTCCTGGCCTCTGTCCTGGGATCTCTCCTGGCCCCCTGCTGGAGCTGGGGCTGAGAAAGGGGTGGATGGGTTGGTGGACGGGTCGTGGCCAGGTTTAGGGAAATCCTTGTCACTATCCCTCTGGAAGCGTGGTGGTCTGTCGTTCCTATCGTTCCTGAAGACTGAGCCATCATTCCTCTCGTTTCTCTCGCTCCGTGATCTGTCGTTCCTGGACCAGTCATTCCTACTGTCTGACCTGTCGTTACGGCTGTCGCTGCGTTGGGGGTACCTGCCCTGGGACTGGCTGTCGCTGCGTTGGGGGTACCTGCCCTGGGACTGGTGGTGGGACTCTTTGGGGTAATACTGGTCGTTGGGGGGGAACGTCATCTTACCCTCATGGTGCCTCTGAGAGGGCTGGCTCTTTGGCTCTGGAGGGGAAACCCAGAGAAAAAGGTTAGATATTCAGACACACACAGGGTGTGAACGTTTAAACAGTAAAACATCTAAACGAAATTGGGATCCTTAACTTTAAGAAAAATCCCTAAAAGGAAAAGTAGTTTAGAGTTTTTCCCCACAAAATGTAAATCCCAGTGCAGCTGGCTGGCCTGCTGTTTCTCTTCATGAAAGAGGTCAGTCTGTTGCCTGTATAATATCCTAACCTATTCATTATGATAGGCCCTGCTTTACTGATGTTGTGAGACGCTGCAAGACAAGAAAAGGCAAGATACAGCTTTTGATTGCCAACAGACCTAGTGCACGGTTCTGACTGTCTGGAGGCTGACCTGCCTATACTGATAGATAGACCTAGTGCACGGTTCTGACTGTCTGGAGGCTGACCTGCCTATACTGATAGATAGACCTAGTGCACGGTTCTGACTGTCTGTCTGGAGGCTGACCTGCCTATAGGCCTAGTGCACGGTTCTGACTGTCTGGAGGCTGACCTGCCTATACTGATAGATAGACCTAGTGCACGGTTCTGACTGTCTGGAGGCTGACCTGCCTATACTGATAGATAGACCTAGTGCACGGTTCTGACTGTCTGGAGGCTGACCTGCCTATACTGATAGATAGGCCTAGTGCACGGTTCTGACTGTCTGGAGGCTGACCTGCCAATACTGATAGATAGGCCTAGTGCACGGTTCTGACTGTCTGGAGGCTGACCTGCCTATACTGATAGATAGGCCTAGTGCACGGTTCTGACTGACTGTCTGGAGGCTGACCTGCCTATACTGATAGATAGACCTAGTGCACGGTTCTGACTGACTGTCTGGAGGCTGACCTGCCTTTACTGATAGATAGACCTAGTGCACGGTTCTGACTGTCTGGAGGCTGACCTGCCTATACTGATAGATAGGCCTAGTGCACGGTTCTGACTGTCTGGAGGCTGACCTGCCTATACTGATAGATAGACCTAGTGCACGGTTCTGACTGTCTGGAGGCTGACCTGCCTATACTGATAGATAGGCCTAGTGCACGGTTCTGACTGACTGTCTGGAGGCTGACCTGCCTTTACTGATAGATAGACCTAGTGCACGGTTCTGACTGTCTGGAGGCTGACCTGCCTATACTGATAGATAGGCCTAGTGCACGGTTCTGACTGTCTGGAGGCTGACCTGCCTATACTGATAGATAGACCTAGTGCACGGTTCTGACTGTCTGGAGGCTGACCTGCCTATACTGATAGATAGGCCTAGTGCACGGTTCTGACTGACTGTCTGGAGGCTGACCTGCCTTTACTGATAGATAGACCTAGTGCACGGTTCTGACTGTCTGGAGGCTGACCTGCCTTTACTGATAGATAGACCTAGTGCACGGTTCTGACTGTCTGGAGGCTGACCTGCCTTTACTGATAGATAGACCTAGTGCACGGTTCTGACTGACTGTCTGGAGGCTGACCTGCCTTTACTGATAGATAGACCTAGTGCACGGTTCTGACTGTCTGGAGGCTGACCTGCCTTTACTGATAGATAGACCTAGTGCACGGTTCTGACTGTCTGGAGGCTGACCTGCCTTTACTGATAGATCGACCTAGTGCACGGTTCTGACTGTCTGGAGGCTGACCTGCCTTTACTGATAGATAGACCTAGTGCACGGTTCTGACTGTCTGGAGGCTGACCTGCCTTTACTGATAGATAGACCTAGTGCACGGTTCTGACTGTCTGTCTGAAGACCAACCTTGTATGGAGAAACTCCCCATCTTGGATTCTAGGAAGTCAAACAGAGTGCTGGGTCCTGACGGCCTTCCTCCAGCTCCCTCCTCCTCATCCTCACCCCCAAACCTGCTGGACCTCCCCCGACCCCGGCCACGACCCCTTCCTCTGTCTGCAGCATGGAGGAAACAGACACAGCAGAGCATTATCAATGGGATATTAAGAGTTATTACGTAGTCGTAGTAGGAAGGGCAGAGTTTACCTCTGCTGGGTTCCTCGGGAAGGGTGGGGGGAGCAGGGCTTACCTCTGGGTGGGGGTCGGTTGTGTTCCTCGGGGAGGGTGGGGGGAGCAGGGCTTACCTCTGGGTGGGTGTCGGTTGTGTTCCTCGGGGGGGTGGGGGGAGCAGGGCTTACCTCTGGGTGGGGGTCGGTTGTGTTCCTCGGGGAGGGTGGGGGGAGCAGGGCTTACCTCTGGGTGGGTGTCGGTTGTGTTCCTCGGGGGGGTGGGGGGAGCAGGGCTTACCTCTGGGTGGGGGTCAGTTGTGTTCCTCGGGGGGCGGGAGCAGGGCTTACCTCTGGGTGGGTGTCGGTTGTGTTCCTCGGGGGGGGGGAGGGGTTTGAAGGTCCCCGTCAGCAGACTGTTGAGAGCCACCTCCATGTTGTTGTTGTTGTCCATCAGGGCCTGGCGAGCATCTTCCTTATCAAACCCCATCTCCATAATGTCCCTTAAGGCCCGTTCATCCACCTAGAGGGAGGGAGAGAGGATGGAGGGATGGGATGAGGGACGAAGGGAGGATGGAGGGATGGGATGAGGGAGGATGGAGGGAGGATGTAGGGATGGGATGAGGGAGGGAGGTAGGGAGGATGTAGGGATGGGATGAGGGAGGGAGGTAGGAAGGATGGAGGGATGGGATGACGGAGGTAGGGAGGATAGAGGGAGGATGGAGGGATGGGATGATGGAGGGATGGGATGATGGAGGGATGGGATGATGGAGGGAGGTAGGGAGGATGGAGGTAGGGAGGGAGGGAGGAGGGATAAGGGAGGGAGGGAGGGAGGGAGGAAGGAGGGAGGGAGGTAGGGATGAGGATGAAGGGATGGGGTGAGGGAGGGAGGTAGGGATGAGGATGAAGGGATGAGGGAGGGAGGTAGGGAGGAGGGGATGAGGGAGGGAGGAGGGAGGTAGGGATGAGGATGAAGGATGAGGGAGGGATGGAGGGAGGGAGGGAGGGGGGAAGGGATGAGGATGAAGGGATGAGGATGAAGGGATGGGGTGAGGGAGGGAGGGAGGTAGGGATGAGGATGAAGGGATGAGGGAGGGAGGTAGGGATGAGGATGAAGGGATGAGGGAGGGAGGTAGGGATGAGGATGAAGGATGAGGGAGGGAGGATGAAGGATGAGGGAGGGAGGGAGGGAGGGAGGGAGGGAGGGAGGGAGGGAGGGAGGGAGGGAGGGAGGGAGGGAGGGAGGGATGAGGGAGGGAAGTAGGGATGAGGATGCAGGGATGGGGTGAGGGAGGGAGGTAGGGATGAGGATGAAGGGATGAGGGAGGGAGGTAGGGAGGATGGGATGAGGGAGGTAGGGATGAGGATGAAGGATGAGGGAGGGAGGTAGGGAGGATGGGATGAGGGTGAAAGATGGAATGAGGGAGGTAGGGAGGATGGAGGGAGGGAGAGAAAGTTGGGGAGGGGTGGGAGTGGAGGGGTAATAAACCAGAGAGAGAGAGAAGCGTGTCACCTCTCCCATTCATCCATTCCATAAAGCTAAATCCATAGATCATTATCACTTCTGCTGTAGTCTCCTCCAGATGAACAGCCTTTCAATACAGACTCCTCAGATTATCTACTTAATCGGTGACCCTCTCCCCTACTCTCCCCTCCCGTTAAGACGCACTGAGGTGGGAACATAGATTGCGCCCCAAATGGCACTCTATTCCCTAAAAAGTAGTGCACTATAGGGAATAGGGTGCCATTTGGGACACAGCCACAGCCTGATGGGGGAGGGAGGAGTCTTACGTCTACATTACACAACTGAATGTAGGACTTGTTGTTGAGGCCTGCCCAGCCCCACAGTCTTAAAGCGATGAGTGTGTCCCCTCCTTTCAAATCAGATCATAAAGTCCCCAAACCATCATCTGACTCGGACACCAAAATGGTCAATATAAACCAATGAGAAACATTCTAACTGCAAGCCAGGAATGTTGTTGTTGTGAAGCCTAGACAGGTCAAGTCCAAGACAGAATTATTCTCCTGACCACAAAGACCTCAAACATCCTGTGTCTCTGGCACAAACATTTTACATTTTAGTCATTTACCAGACACTCTTATCCAGAGTGATTTACAGTTAGTTAGTGCAGACATGTTCATACTTTCATTGTACTGGTCCCCCGTGGGAATCAAACCCACAACCCTGGTGTTGCAAGCGCCATGCTCTACCATCTGAGCTACACAGGACTATATTTTCAATTAAAACTAATAGGAGCCAGGGGGCAGGAGCTTTTAAACAGAGGGAAAGAGCTCTGTATAGCTGGGTGGGTCTAAGGGAAACACTGGGTCAATGGTCAAAGGTCAAAGCACTCACCAGCTCGCGGTAATTTCCTAGTTCACGGTAGTTTGGCTGTTCCCGGTAACTCCCGGGCTCTCTGTAGTTTACGTCTGGTCGGCTAGGCTCCTCTGTCCTCTCCATCCTCTCCTCTTGTCTCTGCCGGTACGAGTCCCTGTCTCCTCGTCGGTAGCTGTCCCGGCTGCCTGTGTTAACGAGGTTTCCCCCAGCATTGCCTCCACCGCCAAACGTACGAGTTCCCTTAAGGAGAGGTCAAAAGACACTCAGGGCTGGTTTCCCGGCAGACAGACAAAGCCAATTCCTGGACTAAAAAAAACAGTTTCAATGGAGAATCTAGACCTAATCTGTGTCTGGGAAACTGGCCCTTAATATACAACAAGCCAGTAGAAAACAGTAGCGACTCAAACAGTGGATACAGATACATTTTGACAGACATGGGTGATCTGGTTACTGACGCTACGACAACAGGGAGAAACCCACACACACCTCTTTGTTCTTGGCGACCTCAGCGATGGCCGCTAGCCTCTGCCTCTCAAACTCTTCGTTCTCGTCAGCGGTTTTCACCACGCTGGTGCTGACCAGGGTTTTCCTGGTGTCCAGCTCTCTAGAATCCACTTCCTCATTCCTTACACACTTCTGAGGAGCACAGAGAGAATCAGTCAGATTGGTTAGTCAACAGAGAGATAGTCTCATTGGTTAGCCAACAGAAAAATACAGGCTAATTGGCAGTGTGTGGTACTACTGTTATATTGTCAGGCCATACCTGTCCAAAAGGCAGAAAGGGAGGGGCTCCACCCTCTCTTCCGATGTTACTCCTGCTGTGTTTGGCCAAGCTCTGGAGGTCAAAGTGGAGAAGAGGAGGGGGATTTAGTACACCCATTAGTACAGTGGTGTTCAAAATCAGGGTCGTGGGGGAACTGCAGAGGAGTCAGCTAATATTTTTTACGTAATTAAGAGTACAGATTATTGTAAGGGACAATATACAAACGTTGTTGAGAAAATGTATTTATTGGTCTCTACATTTCGATAACAGATGAAAATGTAATGAATTGAAGGTTATTTGCTGACATAAAATCTAAATGTACTGAATTTTTAGGTTGGGTCATTATATTTATAATGGGGTCCCCCTTCAGTACGCCCTTCAGTACGCCCTTCAGTACGCCCTTCAGTACGCCCTTCAGTACGCCCTTCAGTACGTCCTTCAGTACGCCTTTTCATGGTCCTTCGAACCAGATAGGACAAACTGTCCAGTAACACTGTGTATGCAAATATAATAAACATTGCCATTTGAGGTAAAGGCTCTACTCCCTATACTATATAGTCTAGTGCACTACTTTTGAAGTGCATGCACTATGTAGGGAATAGAGTGCCATTTGGGACACATTCCCAGAGACATTCTGCTGAAAAACGAAGGGTAAAACACCTCCTCTTCCTCACCCTTTGCAGTTCCCATTTCTCCATCATGTGGTCTACCTCCCCTCCGAGGACGGAGATCTTGGTGTCGTCCAGAAGCAGAATGCCATTCTTCACCTGGACCGTACCAAGGACCTTCACCTTGGTTCCTGGAGGGGTGTTCAGGCTGAAAGCAATACAGGGGGTGAATTAGGGAGGCCAGAAGACAGCTCCATAGAGAACCAACTTATTTATTATGCAAGTACAGTCGTGGCCAAACGTTTAGAGAATGACAAGTATTGGTCTCCACAAAGTTTGCTGCTTCAGTGTTCTTAGATCTTTATGTCAGTAGTTACTATGGTAACACTGAAGTATAATTACAAGTATTCCATAAGTGTCAAAGGCTTTCATTGACAATGACATTCAGTTTATGCAAAGAGTCAATATTTGCAGTGTTGACCCTTCTTTTTCAAGACCTCTGCAATCTGCCCTGGCATGCTGTCAAATAACTTCTGGGCCACATCCTGACTGATGGCAGGCCATTCTTGCATAATCAATGCTTGGAGTTTGTCAGAAGTAGTGGGTTTTTGTTTGTCCACCCGCCTCTTGAGGATCGACCACAAGTTCTCAATGGGATTAAGGTCTGGGGAGTTTCTTGGGCATGGACCCAAAATGTTGTTGTTTTGTTCCCCGAGCCACTTAGTTATCACTTTTGCCTTATGGCAAGGTGCTCCATCATGCTGGAAAAGGCATTGGTCGTCACCCAACTGTTCTTGGATGGTTGGGAGAAGTTGCTCTGGGAGGATAAGTTGGTACCATTCTTTATTCATGGCTGTGTTCTTAGGCAAAATTGTGAGTGAGCCCATTCCCTTGGCTGAGAAGCAACCTCACACATGAATGGTCTCAGGATGCTTTACTGTTGGCATGACACAGGACTGATGGTAGCGCTCACCTTGTCTTCTCTGGACAAGGTGTTTTCCGGATGGCCCAAACAATCAGAAAGGGAATTCATCAGAGAAAATGACTCTACCCCAGTCCTCAGCAGTCCAATCCCTGTACCTTTTGCAGAATATCAGTCTGTCCCTGATGTTGTTCCTGGAGAGAAGTGACTTCTTTGCTGCCCTTCTTGACACCAGGCCATCCTCCAAAAGTCTTCGCCTCACTATGCGTGCAGATGCACTCACACCTGCCTGCTGCCATTCCTGAGCAAGCTCTGCACTGGTGGTGCCCCGATCCCACAGTCCTGGCGCTTGCTGGACTTTCTTGGGCGTCCTGACGCCTTCTTCACAACAATTGAACCTCTCTCCTTGAAGTTCTTGATGATCCGATAAATGGTTGATTTAGGTGCAATCTTACTAGCCTGTGAAGCCCTTTTTGTGCAACGCAATGACGACGGCACACGTTTCCTTGCAGGTAACCATGGTTGACAGAGGAAGAACAATGATTTCAAGTACCACTCTCCTTGCTTTCATGGCAAAGAGGGACTTTGCAATTCATTTGATCACTCTTCATGACATTCTGGAGTATATGCTAATTGCCATCATCAACACTGAGGCAGCAGACTTTGTGGAGACTGTAGTTCAAATCAAACAATCAATTAAGCAGTTAAGGAAGCTTAAACCAATGTCAAAACACAAATAAAACCAGGAGATTGACTATAATTGGTTTACATGGAATATGTTAACAGTTGCATTTAATAACCATTGGCTACAACAGAATGGAAGCACAGATCATGTGTTATCCTAATGTAGATAGGACAAAAACAACAGGAGATTGATAGTCAATAGATGTCTTTATCTGTAACAACAGAATAAACAACAGACAGACCAAACAGTGCATTGAAAACAGGACCAGCTTTAATTAAAGAGAAACAGAATCATCATGATTCATTTCCCTGCTGAACTCTTCCTCCAGCCAGCTATGCCTGTGGTGGCTAATGTCCAACAGGGGTAGCCATGCCAAAAGGACAGCTTAGCTTACGTTTCCCCCAAACCTCTCCCCTGCATCCTGTCCAACCAGGTCCTATCCAGACCACTTTTCTAAATGACACGCTGTGTTGCAGTATGATGGTGAGACAAGCGGGACTAGGGGTTGTGTCCCAAACGGCATCCTATTGCAACACAGCGTGTAATTTAGAAAAGTGGTCTGGATAGGGCATGGCCTATGGTCAGAAGTAGTGCACGATATAGGGAATAGGGTGTCATTTGGGACGCATGCCGGGGCTCAGAGCTGGTGGTGATCAGTACACAGAACAGGGCTGTTAATTTAAGATGAGAACGGCCTGGACCGGGGATGGGATTATTCCTATGTGTGTCCCAATTGGCATCCTATTCCCTATATCGTGCACTACTTCTGACCATAGGCCATGCCCTATCCAGACCACTTTTCTAAATTACACGCTGTGTTGCAATAGGATGCCGTTGTAGTGCACTACTTTTGACCAGGGCCCATAGGGAATAGGGTGCCATTTGGGACTCAGCCCCAGTCCTCTCATTAAAAAGCACAGAGACTTAGAGGGATTTCCAACTACTGATGCAACACCACGCAGCAATTAGGGATTTCACTTCCCAACCCAATGGCCCTGTGTGTCCCAAACGGCACCCTATCCCCCTATATAGTGCATCATGTTTGACCAGAGCACTCATAGGGCTAGTAGTAGTGCACTACATAGGGAATAGAGTGCCATTTGGGACAGGTTGGCGCTAGCTGGGGCTAGAGCAGGGTCCCTTCAGGATATTGCCTCATAATGACACTGTGGAATGGAGCTACATGCCGTTACAAACTAACTTTATTTTCCTTCTCTCTATCCATCCTCTCATCCCTTTTCTGTCTCTCTCTCCCTCTCTCCACTATCAGAGCTAGCTGATATCAACAGAACAGACACTAGTTAGTGTTGTCATTATAAAGGGTTGTACTGTTCTCTCCTCATGGCTGACTAGGATAGATTCTGGGCAAGCTCTCCTGAGTCCCAAATGACACCCTATTCCTTTATAGTGCACTACCTTTGACCAGGGCCCATAGGGAATAGGGTACCATTTGGGACGCAGGGCTCCTCTCCGGCCAATCCACCTGTAGGGGCTGGCTGGTAGCCATGGCAGCCGTCGCCGCGGCCGCTGCTTGGATGGAGTTGTAATTAAGGAAGGGGATTGGTAGCGGATCAGCCACTGACGAGTGGAAATTGCAGGGAGGAGAAGAAAGCGAGAGAGATGGAGACCGGGAGGGAGGGGGGGGTCTGAGGAAGTTCAGAAAGTCACCAACATCTGTCTCTGCTTCCAATCCAAAAGTAAGACAAATACTTTGGTTGAAAATTAGGATCTAGCTTCAATACTGGCTGATCTGTAGAGAGGAGTGAAGCAGCATCAGTCTACAGGTCTATATAGTGAACAGGAGGTGATCTGTAGAGAGGAGTGAAGCAGCATCAGTCTACAGGTCTATATAGTGAACAGGAGGTGATCTGTAGAGAGGAGTGAAGCAGCATCAGTCTACAGGTCTATATAGTGAACAGGAGGTGATTTGTAGAGGAGTGAAGCAGCATCAGTCTACAGGTCTATATAGTGAACAGGAGGTGATTTGTAGAGGAGTGAAGCAGCATCAGTCTACAGGTCTATATAGTGAACAGGAGGTGATTTGTAGAGGAGTGAAGCAGCATCAGTCTACAGGTCTATATAGTGAACAGGAGGTGATCTGTAGAGAGGAGTGAAGCAGCATCAGTCTACAGGTCTATATAGTGAACAGGAGGTGATTTGTAGAGAGGAGTGAAGCAGCATCAGTCTACAGGTCTATATAGTGAACAGGAGGTGATTTGTAGAGAGGAGTGAAGCAGCATCAGTCTACAGGTCTATATAGTGAACAGGAGGTGATCTGTAGAGAGGAGTGAAGCAGCATCAGTCTACAGGTCTATATAGTGAACAGGAGGTGATCTGTAGAGAGGAGTGAAGCAGCATCAGTCTACAGGTCTATATAGTGAACAGGAGGTGATCTGTAGAGGAGTGAAGCAGCATCAGTCTACAGGTCTATATAGTGAACAGGAGGTGATCTGTAGAGAGGAGTGAAGCAGCATCAGTCTACAGGTCTATATAGTGAACAGGAGGTGATTTGTAGAGAGGAGTGAAGCAGCATCAGTCTACAGGTCTATATAGTGAACAGGAGGTGATTTGTAGAGAG
The DNA here is from genome assembly GCA_023634145.1 of Thymallus thymallus. Taxonomy (NCBI): domain Eukaryota; kingdom Metazoa; phylum Chordata; class Actinopteri; order Salmoniformes; family Salmonidae; genus Thymallus; species Thymallus thymallus. Next base: position 198,269 of record JAKYLM010000065.1, read on the forward strand.
GAGTGAAGCAGCATCAGTCTGCAGGTCTATATAGTGAACAGGAGGTGATTTGTAGAGAGGAGTGAAGCAGCATCAGTCTACAGGTCTATATAGTGAACAGGAGGTGATCTGTAGAGAGGAGTGAAGCAGCATCAGTCTACAGGTCTATATAGTGAACAGGAGGTGATCTGTAGAGAGGAGTGAAGCAGCATCAGTCTACAGGTCTATATAGTGAACAGGAGGTGATCTGTAGAGAGGAGTGAAGCAGCATCAGTCTACAGGTCTATATAGTGAACAGGAGGTGATTTGTAGAGAGGAGTGAAGCAGCATCAGTCTACAGGTCTATATAGTGAACAGGAGGTGATTTGTAGAGAGGAGTGAAGCAGCATCAGTCTACAGGTCTATATAGTGAACAGGAGGTGATTTGTAGAGAGGAGTGAAGCAGCATCAGTCTACAGGTCTATATAGTGAACAGGAGGTGATTTGTAGAGAGGAGTGAAGCAGCATCAGTCTACAGGTCTATATAGTGAACAGGAGGTGATCTGTAGAGGAGTGAAGCAGCATCAGTCTACAGGTCTATATAGTGAACAGGAGGTGATTTGTAGAGAGGAGTGAAGCAGCATCAGTCTACAGGTCTATATAGTGAACAGGAGGTGATTTGTAGAGAGGAGTGAAGCAGCATCAGTCTACAGGTCTATATAGTGAACAGGAGGTGATTTGTAGAGAGGAGTGAAGCAGCATCAGTCTACAGGTCTATATAGTGAACAGGAGGTGATTTGTAGAGAGGAGTGAAGCAGCATCAGTCTACAGGTCTATATAGTGAACAGGAGGTGATTTGTAGAGAGGAGTGAAGCAGCATCAGTCTACAGGTCTATATAGTGAACAGGAGGTGATTTGTAGAGAGGAGTGAAGCAGCATCAGTCTACAGGTCTATATAGTGAACAGGAGGTGATTTGTAGAGAGGAGTGAAGCAGCATCAGTCTACAGGTCTATATAGTGAACAGGAGGTGATTTGTAGAGAGGAGTGAAGCAGCATCAGTCTACAGGTCTATATAGTGAACAGGAGGTGATTTGTAGAGAGGAGTGAAGCAGCATCAGTCTACAGGTCTATATAGTGAACAGGAGGTGATCTGTAGAGGAGTGAAGCATCATCAGTCTACAGGTCTATATAGTGAACAGGAGGTGATTTGTAGAGGAGTGAAGCAGCATCAGTCTACAGGTCTATATAGTGAACAGGAGGTGATTTGTAGAGAGGAGAGAAGCAGCATCAGTCTACAGGTCTAGATAGATAGATAGATAGATAGATAGATAGATAGATAGATAGATAGATAGATAGATAGACAGATAGATAGATAGATAGATAGATAGGTACTTTATTGATCCCCCGGGGGGGAAATTTCATAAAATTCTATATTCTATAGTCTATATAGTGAACAGGAGGTGATCTGTAGAGGAGTGAAGCAGCATCAGTCTACAGGTCTATATAGTGAACAGGAGGTGATCTGTAGAGAGGAGTGAAGCAGCATCAGTCTACAGGTCTATATAGTGAACAGGAGGTGATTTGTAGAGAGGAGTGAAGCAGCATCAGTCTACAGGTCTATATAGTGAACAGGAGGTGATCTGTAGAGAGGAGTGAAGCAGCATCAGTCTGCAGGTCTATACAGTGAACAGGAGGTGATTTGTAGAGAGGAGTGAAGCAGCATCAGTCTACAGGTCTATATAGTGAACAGGAGGTGATCTGTAGAGAGGAGTGAAGCAGCATCAGTCTACAGGTCTATATAGTGAACAGGAGGTGATCTGTAGAGAGGAGTGAAGCAGCATCAGTCTACAGGTCTATATGGTGAACAGGAGGTGTTTGAACTATTTGCATCCATTTCTAAATGGCGATTCATAATGGATAGCAACAGTGTGTCAGTTCCTCCACCAAGACCGTAAGATTGACTGACAGTTACTTTATTCAGTCAGTAACAATAACATGAGGTACAATGCCAATGCCATGTTCCCCTGTGGGAATCGAACCCACACCCTGGCGTTGCAAGCGCCATGCTCTACCAACTGAGCCACACGGGACTACCAGGCTAATTATTTTATGACTAGATATTCCATGATGGTAGGCTCTAGGAGTAATTAATTATGACTAGATATTCCATGATGGTAGGCTCTATCAAGGAGTAATTAATTATGACTAGATATTCCATGATGGTAGGCTCTATCTAGGAGTAATTAATTATGACTAGATATTCCACGATGGTAGGCTCTATCAAGGAGTAATTAATTATGACTAGATATTCCACGATGGTAGGCTCTATCAAGGAGTAATTAATTATGACTAGATATTCCATGATGGTAGGCTCTATCAAGGAGTAATTAATTATGACTAGATATTGCATGATGGTAGGCTCTAGGAGTAAGTCAAGGGGTCTGAATACTTTCCGAATACACTTTATACTGTATGTATATTTGTCCCCCCCCCCCCCAATACCTGGCAACGTACAGTACTTTTCCTGGACGGTAAATTCCTGGTATACTGGAGTTTTCTGCAGTCCAGAAAAACGAATGATTTACTAGGTGTTGTTCTGTGCCTTTGGAGAAGAAGCCTTTGATGCTAACTTGCTACACTATGTTCCAACTGGCGTGACGGTGATGATTGACTGAGTTCAGTAGCAGATCTTTGCCTCAGAGTAGTAGTGTTGATATAGGTCAGGTCACCCTGGTCCATTTACTCTTATTCATGGTGATTTAAACAAAACTGATCTTAAATCAGCGCTCCTACTCTAAGAAGCTTGATAGAAATGGCCTCTGAGCTTAGCCTGGTGTTTAAAGCAGCTGATCTCTATACCTGATCTTGTTTGAACTAGCTATTCTCTACCTGATCAACCAATCAGATTTATTGTAGATTAACATTAACAGTTGTCAAAGTAATTTATAGTAACCTGGCCTAGACACTAAAAAGCCTGTTCTCTACCGGATCTTAAAGCTGATTAAACCAGTAGTTCATCGATATCCTAGAATTCATTGTTCTATGTAATTCTGAGAGGTGTTTGAACTAGTAGTTGTTCTCTACCTGATCTGGGAGAGATGTTTGAACTAGTAGTTGTTCTCTACCTGATCTGGGAGATGTTTGAACTAGTAGTTGTTCTCTACCTGATCTGAGAGATGTTTGAACTAGTAGTTGTTCTCTACCTGATCTGAGAGAGGTGTTTGAACTAGTAGTTGTTCTCTACCTGATCTGAGAGAGGTGTTTGAACTAGTAGTTGTTCTCTACCTGATCTGAGAGAGGTGTTTGAACTAGTAGTTGTTCTCTACCTGATCTGAGAGGTGTTTGAACTGGTAGTTGTTCTCTACCTGATCTGGGAGAGGTGTTTGAACTCGAGGCCCACAGCGTTGGTGTGTCCGTCTGTCATCTGCAGCCGCAGCATCCTGGGGGCTCCCTGAGACTCCTCATGGTCCTTAGGGGCCGACACATTCCTCAGCTTCTGAACCTGCAGCACACACGGACCCTCCAACTGGGGGTGGGAAGAGGTAGGGAGAGACATACAGTGGTCGTGATAATAAGGGCACACTGTAGCAAAACGTTTTACAGGTAGTGACATAGGGGCCGTATTCATTAGGCACCAAACTGATCAAAACAGACAAAGCGAGAGGGACCTGAACTTGTCCAATTCTAAATGTTTATTTTTGTTTCCGTTGCAAAACATTTTGCTACGGTGTGTCCTAATGCCAGGGTTGGTTGCAGTAAAGACCTCAATCTAACTGGCAAACAACCTCACCAGGTGGTCCCAGCTTCAATAACTGAGCAACCCTTGCTCAAATTGACATTACTGCTTTTATGTACCTGTGACTTTCCGTAATGCATTTACGTACCTGACCTTCAGTAATGTGTTTAATTACCTGACCTACCTTACTGCTTTTACATACCTGACCTTCCTTAACGCTTATGTACCTGACCTTCCTTAATGCTTATGTACCTGACCTTCCTTAACGCTTATGTACCTGACCTTCCTTAACGCTTATGTACCTGACCTTCCTTAACGCTTACATACCTGACCTTCCTTAATGCTTATGTACCTGACCTTCCTTAACGCTTATGTACCTGACCTTCCTTAATGCTTATGTACCTGACCTTCCTTAACGCTTATGTACCTGACCTTCCTTAATGCTTATGTACCTGACCTTCCTTAATGCTTATGTACCTGACCTTCCTTAATGCTTACATACCTGACCTTCCTTAATGCTTACATACCTGACCTTCCTTAATGCTTACATACCTGACCTTCCTTAACGCTTATGTTTCCTGACCTTCCTTAACGCTTATGTACCTGACCTTCCTTAATGCTTATGTACCTGACCTTCCTTAACGCTTATGTACCTAACCTTCCTTAATGCTTATGTACCTGACCTTCCTTAATGCTTATGTACCTGACCTTCCTTAATGCTTATGTACTGATGGGTTCTGACCTATAAACTTGAAACATCCTTAATGATGTCACAGAGGGAGAGGGAGGAAGGCAGGACGTGTAAATACTGTCAGAACATGTTATTGTTAGATTTCAGGGATCCTATGGGAAGGATAGGGGGCCACAGACTGGTACAAGTCAACAGGACAGCTATGAGGGTGGAGGATGGAGGAATGTGGGCTGAGGTCAGATGAAGTGAGAAAGAACAGTCATCACTAAAGTTCTGCCTAGCAACAGAGATGTATTGGCTGACTGTATGTGTGAGGAGACTCAGCATAGGAAGGGTTAAATACCAGAACTTGTGTGAATGTGTTGTTGTCTTATGCAGCTGTGTGACCCAGTGGGTGAATAAACTAGGTTGAGCTTTACTAATGGTCTGTGAGTTTAGAACCTAACAGTACCGTTAGGCAGAGCGTGTTTGTTGTTCAGTTCCATACTGTAAACAGAGCAGTGTTTGTTTTTCAGTTCCATACTGTAAACAGAGCAGTGTTTGTTGTTCAGTTCCATACTGTAAACAGAGCAGTGTTTGTTGTTCAGTTCCATACTGTAAACAAAGCAGTGTTTGTTGCTCAGTTCCATGCTGTAAACAGAGCAGTGTTTGTTGTTCAGTTCCATACTGTAAACAGAGCAGTGTTTGTTTTTCAGTTCCATACTGTAAACAGAGCAGTGTTTGTTGTTCAGTTCCATACTGTAAACAGAGCAGTGTTTGTTGTTCAGTTCCATACTGTAAACAGAGCAGTGTTTGTTGTTCAGTTCCATACTGTAAACAGAGCAGTGTTTGTTGCTCAGTTCCATGCTGTAAACAGAGCAGTGTTTGTTGTTCAGTTCCATACTGTAAACAGAGCAGTGTTTGTTGTTCAGTTCCATGCTGTAAACAGAGCAGTGTTTGTTGTTCAGTTCCATACTGTAAACAGAGCAGTGTTTGTTGTTCAGTTCCATGCTGTAAACAGAGCAGTGTTTGTTGTTCAGTTCCATACTGTAAACAGAGCAGTGTTTGTTGTTCAGTTCCATACTGTAAACAGAGCAGTGTTTGTTGTTCAGTTCCATACTGTAAACAGAGCAGTGTTTGTTGTTCAGTTCCATACTGTAAACAGAGCAGTGTTTGTTGTTCAGTTCCATACTGTAAACAGAGCAGTGTTTGTTGTTCAGTTCCATGCTGTAAACAGAGCAGTGTTTGTTGTTCAGTTCCATGCTGTAAACAGAGCAGTGTTTGTTGTTCAGTTCCATACTGATTTAAACTAAAGGACCAATAAGAAATATAACTATTCAGATGTTGCTTGTTTTCACAGCTCTAGTTCTAGTTGCCTCCTCTGCATTCAACTGAGGTTTGCACATTCCAATTAAAATACTTTATCTGAGCTCCAAGAGCTAGCATTCTACAGCAAATTCAATCAACTCTTTGTAAACACAGTACATATTAATGGCAGTCTAGTGATAACCTACTCTGGGAAAAGAGCCAGGCTAAAAAAATAACTCTCAATGCAGAGAGAGAAATTCAGAATTACGAGTATTGATGGCTCTTTCCCTGTTAGACTAATAAGACTGTGGGTTATCAGCTCTCTGAGCCTTAGGGGGACCGTGGGTTATCAGCTCTCTGAGCCTTAGGGGGACCGTGGGTTATCAGCTCTCTGAGCCTTAGGGGGACCGTGGGTTATCAGCTCTCTGAGCCTTAGGGGGACCGTGGGTTATCAGCTCTCTGAGCCTTAGGGGGACCGTGGGTTATCAGCTCTCTGAGCCTTAGGGGGACCGTGGGTTATCAGCTCTCTGAGCCTTAGGGGGACCGTGGGTTATCAGCACTCTGAGCCTTAGGGGGACCGTGGGTTATCAGCACTCTGAGCCTTAGGGGGACCGTGGGTTATCAGCTCTCTGAGCCTTAGGGGGACCGTGGGTTATCAGCTCTCTGAGCCTTAGGGGGACCGTGGGTTATCAGCTCTCTGAGCCTTAGGGGGACCGTGGGTTATCAGCTCTCTGAGCCTTAGGGGGACCGTGGGTTATCAGCTCTCTGAGCCTTAGGGGGACCGTGGGTTATCAGCTCTCTGAGCCTTAGGGGGACCGTGGGTTATCAGCTCTCTGAGCCTTAGGGGGACCGTGGGTTATCAGCTCTCTGAGCCTTAGGGGGACCGTGGGTTATCAGCTCTCTGAGCCTTAGGGGGACCGTGGGTTATCAGCTCTCTGAGCCTTAGGGGGACCGTGGGTTATCAGCTCTCTGAGCCTTAGGAGGACCGTAGGGTTATCAGCTCTCTGAGCCTTAGGAGGACCGTGGGTTATCAGCTCTCTGAGCCTTAGGGGGACCGTGGGTTATCAGCTCTCTGAGCCTTAGGGGGACCGTGGGTTATCAGCTCTCTGAGCCTTAGGGGGACCGTGGGTTATCAGCTCTCTGAGCCTTAGGGGGACCGTGGGTTATCAGCTCTCTGAGCCTTAGGGGGACCGTGGGTTATCAGCTCTCTGAGCCTTAGGAGGACCGTAGGGTTATCAGCTCTCTGAGCCTTAGGAGGACCGTGGGTTATCAGCTCTCTGAGCCTTAGGAGGACCGTGGGTTATCAGCTCTCTGAGCCTTAGGAGGACAGTGGGTTATCAGCTCTCTGAGCCTTAGGGGGACCGTGGGTTATCAGCTCACATACAAATTTATTAATTAATGAATGATCTCCCTCGTCATCATCTGTGGCATTTTCTCAGCTGAACTCAGTCCAACTCCCCATGGGTGAAGGATAGAATTAAGGCATTTTAAAGCTGGTGTGACAGAGACATCTAGTGGGCTTAGGAAGTATTGCATTTCTGTATTTCTCAAATGTGCACAAGACAGTGTAACCAACAGAGTATGAAACCTGGGGCATGTGCATGTTTTCAAGGCTGAGGTAGATAGCCCACTGAGTTAAAGCCTAGAAATTATCTTTCTAAGTTGACGTGTCTTCAGCATAGTTACTCACCATAATGAGGCGGCAGGTAGCCTCACTATGGTGGCGGCAAGTAGCCTAGTGGTTAGAGCATTGGGCCAGTAACAGAAAGGTTGCTGGATCGAATCCCTGAGCCAACAAGGTGAAAACCTGTCGATGTGTCCTTGAGCAAGGCACTTAAATCTAATTTGCTCCAGGGGCGCCGTACTACTAACTATGGCTGTCCCTGTCGGTAGGCCGTCATTGTAAATAAGAATTTGTTCTCAACTGACTTGCCTAGTTAAATAAAGGTTAAATAAAATAAAGAGTGTTGCTTGACTAACCTCATCCACTGACTTCTACACAATCATTTGGGTTCTAACTTTGTTTTGGTCTGTACGGAATCATTATGATAAGACCTTTGACAGTTTCTCTGACCCGTACACATATCTGCGCTAGTACACACACACAATGCCTCACCTTCTCCACCCGGCCACTGTTGATGTCCGCAGGGAGAAACTTCCTGCCAATAGGCCTCAGGTCACTCTGTAGAGATAGTCACAGAGACAGGGGATTAACAAAAGGGGAATAATACCTGCCCAACAAACATATTAGGCTGACTGAGTGAGACACCTGTAAACCTCTAAGCATAATTCAAAGCAATGTAGAGGAACCTGTTTTGAAGGCACTGGCAAATATTGCCTGCATCCTGATTCTCCACAGGTCTCCCAAAGTGAGCACACTCCCAGTCATGTTCAGGTTCAGGTCTGGAGACTGGCTAGGCCACTCAAGGACCTTGAGATGCTTCTTACGGAGCCACTCCTTAGTTGCCCTGGCTGTGTGTTTCGGGTCGTTGTCATGCTGGAAGACCCAGCCACGACCCATCTTCAATGCTCTTACTGAGGGAAGGAGGTTGTTGGCCAAGATCTCGCGATACATGGCCCCATCCATCCTCCCCTCAATACGGTGCAGTCGTCCTGTCCCCTTTGCAGAAAAGCATCCCCAAAGATTGATGTTTCCACCTCCATGCTTCACGGTTGGGATGGTGTTCTTGGGGTTGTACTCATCCTTCTTCTTCCTCCAAACACGGCGAGTGGAGTTTAGACCAAAAAGCTCTATTTTTGTCTCATCAGACCACATGACCTTCTCCCATTCCTCCTCCGGATCATCCAGATGGTCATTGGCAAACTACAGACGGGCCTGGACATGCGCTGGCTTGAGCAGGGGGACCTTGCGTGCGCTGCAGGATTTTAATCCATGACGGTGTAGTGTGTTACTAATGGTTTTCTTTGAGACTGTGGTCCCAGCTCTCTTCAGGTCATTGACCAGGTCCTGCCGTGTAGTTCTGGGCTGATCCCTCACCTTCCTCATGATCATTGATGCCCCACGAGGTGAGATCTTGCATGGTGCCCCAGACCGAGGGAGATTGACCGTCATCTTGAACTTCTTCCATTTTCTAATAATTGCGCCAACAGTTGTTGCCTTCTCACCAAGCTGCTTGCCTATTGTCCTGTAGCCCATCCCAGCCTTGTGGTGGTCTACAGTTTTATCCCTGATGTCCTTACACAGCTCTCTGGTCTTGGCCATTGTGGAGAGGTTGGAGTCTGTTTGATTGAGTGTGTGGACAGGTGTCTTTTATACAGGAGTTCAAACAGGTGCAGTTAATACAGGTAATGAGTGGAGAAGAGGAGGGCTTCTTAAAGAAAAACTAACAGGTCTGTGAGAGCCGGAATTCTTACTGGTTGGTAGGTGATCAAATACTTATGTCATGCAATAAAATGCAAATTAATTATTTAAAAATCATTCAATGTGATTTTCTGGATTTTTTAGATTCCGTCTCTCACAGTTGAAGGGTACCTATGATAAAAATTACAGACCTCTACATGCTTTGTAAGTAGGAAAACCTGCAAAATCGTCAGTGTATCAAATACTTGTTCTCCCCACTGTATGTTAATTGTCATGGCATGCTTGGTTCGATAGCTATTGACAAGATATGTATATTAACTGACCCTGGAGTTTGAGCACTCTAAAAAGTCAGTTAAACAATACTTTCCCGGGCTTCCCGAGTGGCGCAGCGGTCTAAGGCACTGCCTCGCGGTGCTAGCTGTGTCACTACAGATCCTGGTTCGATTCCAGGCTGTGTCGCAGCCGGCCGCGACCGGGAGACCAATGAGGTGGCGCACAATTGGCCCAGCGTTGTCTAGGTTAGGGGAGGGGTTTGCCCAGCTGGGATGTCTTGTCCCATCGCGCTCTAGCGACTCCTGTGGCGGGCCGTGCGCATGTTTCGGAGGACGCACGGCTCTCGACGTTTGCCTCTCCCAGCGATGGGACAAGACTACCAATTGGAGGAAAGGCGTTAAAAAAAGTTCAATAAAAAAATTATATTTTGTCTCAAATTTCGAGCAGTAGAAGGACAAACCACACAAACAACCAGCTTGCATGTAATTTTAATAAACATTCTGGCTTCTAAGGAACATTCACACGATTGTGCGCACCATGTCTCAGGCTGTATATACCAATTACATGTGTATTACAGGCTGATTATTCAGACTAGATTGGCGCAATCATTGGCTGGAGGGACGGGGAGTGTGCATTCAGACTAGATTGGCGTAATCATTGGCTGGAGGGACGGGGAGCGTGCAAGTGCACATAAGGGCGGTTATTGGAATGCAGCCATATTAGGCTGACTTTGTAGAGGAATCTGTTCTGTGAGCTTGTAGAGAACCCGGCCTTCCAAAAACCTGTTTAGTAAGCTTGATTGATATTGAAATTATACTGACTAAGAACTGACAAACATTCACTTCTCAAACCCCAGGGCCAGTTAATGAACACTGGTGAAGGGAAAAAGGTTTTCTGTATACTACAAGAGTGTTGTTAGAATACTAGATACTTACATTAAGTGCAATGCGAATAATGTAATTGGCTGAGGGTTTCTCAGACGTCCCTTTCAACTCCTCTATTCCTTCATCTGTAAGGTACCTGTGTAGGAGGTAAACCAAAAGAAAGAAAGGCTCACATATCATGGCATAGCCAATGTACTGTAGTTAAACAACAACACTCCAGCTAACTACAGTCAACAAACACATTGACATCCAGAAGCTAGCCAGACAGCTCGCTAAGATCTCATATGACTCGAGTGTACTTAAATAGCTAACAACTGACTAGCAGATTAACTTTGAAGAGATATTAATAACTAAACGTTAGCTAGCTACAGTAATGTAAAGCTACACCGGTGGTCACTGGGTTGTTTACTTAGCTAGCTAGCTTCAAATGAGCATAAATGGCCTTGTTAGTTAGCATACAAAGCTATACATGCTAAGCTAATTGACAGCAATCTGCTAGACAAATGACAAACTCCGCAACATCAACTGCCAAAATAATCATTATTACCTACTAACGTTAACTATCTACTGTTTGTACACCAGATATGTAAGTTACACATATCTGCCGTACAAACCTAACAGCTACATTATTACAGCCACCATAGTATGCGAGATGTTAAATATAACATCAGGTGTTCGTTTAGTTAGCTAGCTAGCTAACTAGGTGACCGTTCATTCCCACATTGAGAAGCCAACGCTATGACAGCAGTGTAATGTAGCTAGCTAGCTAGCTAACCCGTTAGCCACACGCTACCCACCAGCCTTCTTTGGTGAGGGCTGCATTGAGGTCAGACATTTCCTTTCAAATGGAGTATCAAATGCAAATATAGTCGATTAACTATTTAATGTGTGGATTATCCATTGTTTCATATGTAATACTTAATCCGATAATCAATGAGTTTAGCCGGAAATTTGAGCGTTTTCCTACTAAAACAAATGACCTCGCCTTGGGTCAGACGTCACAGGTCAAAGTTGAACTTCGTACTTGGCGGTAAAGAGGGAAGGAACTAAACAGCAGCCCCAGTGGCAGAGAAACGCATTACATGTACGGTGCGTGTACGCAGCATCCAAGGACCTAAAACACTCCTTCAAATTGAATATTAGTTTCAATTTCAAAATTGTCTGATCCAATCATACTTATGACTACCAATAAAGGCAGTGGTGTAGTGGTGCCTGGAGAAGTGGCTATACTCTAATTTTGTCCAAGATTTCCCAAACAGCCCGCCAGGCGAAGGAAAGGCACCCTCTGTGAAAAAGTCCATGAGAAACAGAGACATGTACTCTGAATTACCTAAAATACTATGAGAAACAGTGACATGTACTCTGAATTACCTAAAATACTATGAGAAACAGTGACATGTACTCTGAATTACCTAAAATACTATGAGAAACAGTGACATGTACTCTGAATGACCTTAAATACCATGAGAAACAGTGACATGTACTCTGAATGACCTAAAATACCATGAGAAACAGTGACATGTACTCTGAATGACCTTAAATACCATGAGAAACAGTGACATATACTCTGATTTACATAAAATACCATGAGAAACAGTGACATGTACTCTGAATGACCTTAAATACCATGAGAAACAGTGACATGTACTCTGAATTACCTAAAATACCATGAGAAACAGTGACATGTACTCTGAATGACCTTAAATGCTATGAGAAACAGTGACATGTACTCTGAATTACCTAAAATACATTGAGAAACAGTGACATATACTCTGATTTACATAAAATACCATGAGAAACAGTGACATGTACTCTGAATGACCTTAAATACCATGAGAAACAGTGACATGTACTCTGAATTACCTTAAATACTATGAGAAACAGTGACATATACTCTGATTTACATAAAATACCATGAGAAACAGTGACATGTACTCTGAATGACCTTAAATACCATGAGAAACAGTGACATGTACTCTGAATTACCTAAAATACATTGAGAAACAGTGACATGTACTCTGAATTACCTAATATACTATGAGAAACAGTGGCATGTACTCTGAATTACCTAAAATAAAATGAGAAATAGTGGCATGTACTCTGAATTACCTAAAATACCATGAGAAACAGTGACATGTACTCTGAATTACCTTAAATACTATGAGAAATAGTGACATGTACTCTGAATGACCTTAAATGCTATGAGAAACAGTGACATGTACTCTGAATGACCTAAAATACATTGAGAAACAGTGACATGTACTCTGAATTACATAATATACTATGAGAAACAGTGGCATGTACTCTGAATGACCTAAAATACTATGAGAAACAGTGGCATGTACTCTGAATGACCTAAAATACCATGAGAAACAGTGACATGTACTCTGAATTACCTTAAATACTATGAGAAATAGTGACATGTACTCTGAATGACCTTAAATACCATGAGAAACAGTGACATGTACTCTGAATGACCTTAAATGCTATGAGAAACAGTGACATGTACTCTGAATTACCTAAAATACATTGAGAAACAGTGACATGTACTCTGAATTACATAATATACTATGAGAAACAGTGACATGTACTCTGAATGACCTAAAATACTATGAGAAACAGTGGCATGTACTCTGAATTACATAATATACTATGAGAAACAGTGACATGTACTCTGAATTACATAATATACTATGAGAAACAGTGACATGTACTCTGAATGACCTAAAATACCATGAGAAACAGTGGCATGTACTCTGAATTACATAATATACTATGAGAAACAGTGACATGTACTCTGAATGACCTAAAATACTATGAGAAACAGTGGCATGTACTCTGAATTACATAATATACTATGAGAAACAGTGGCATGTACTCTGAATTACATAATATACTATGAGAAACAGTGACATGTACTCTGAATTACCTAAAATACCATGAGAAACAGTGACATGTACTCTGAATTACCTAAGATACAATATATAGGTTCAGGTATGAATGTCTGAGATAATTTTTCAGTCATATCCAATACCAGGAGTATCAAATTCCAAGCCTTTGAATGATGCTGTGTCTGCATGTACACTGGGGGCCAACATTTTGGAATATTACTCATTCAAGGGTTTTTCTTTATTTGCACTATTTTTTACATTGTAGAATAAAAGTGAAGACATCAAAACTATGACATAACACATATGGAATCATGTTGTAACGAAAAAAGTGTTAAACAAATCAAGATATATTTGATATTTGATATTCTTCAAAGTAGCCACCCTTTGCCTTGATGACAGCTTTGCACACTTTTGGCATTTTTTGAATCACGTTGTTGTGATGTGCTGGAACGGTGCGGCGGTCACAGTGGGCAACTTTTGTCATCAAAAAGAAATTCTGAGTTGAATTACCATTCAAATTGTTGTGTAATGTTTATGTCCAATGGCTGATGAGCACCAATACGTTTTATCTCTATTGTCTCTTCATTATATCTCTTCATATGACAAGGATTAGCCAGTAGACTTGATTCATGATGATGACTGCTGGCTAAGATTGTGAAAGTAAGATGTTGACATGATCAGTCCAATCAAAGCTACTGTACATACAACGTGATTTGAAGTAATTTTTGTGGCCAATGACCTTGAGCCTTCTTGGAATGGCTGGACTCAAAGGGCTGAAATGTTGAATGTCCACCTTACTAAGGACTTGCGCAATGTCCCCATGAATGACAGAACACTGAGCCAATCACGGCGCAACGCTCCTACTTTCTGCTTTCTCAAAACATGAATGACGGTTCGCCACTGTATAGGATATAGCCTAGCTTTCGGAGGACGACTTGCAGGCAGAGACAAATAAATGGGTAATAAAATAAAAGGTGCCTTTTCCTTTTCAACGATGACATTTGTTGATTGCACCTCAACTCTCGTTGGTTGAGCGCAATCCACCTCTTTCCATTATCAATATTTATTCACAGACACTGTAGTAAAACTACAGTCTAATCATATTGAAGTTAATGTCATATTGAAGTTAACTGCCACATGATTCCCCGCTTTTTCTTCATACATTTTGATTTGTGTATGAAAAATGTTCCTAATAAAATAAAGCTATTTATGACATACTGACGTTGAATTGTGGAATCAGTAAAATAATATGTTAAACTTAGATATTTCAATGGTTGTATGCATTTTGTTGCCAAGATAGTTTTCCATCCGTCCAGAACACCTCACTATTTAAACAATTACAAAATAAGTGTTCAATAGATTCAGTTTCTAGTTCACAAAAACTGCATTCACTAGTAACATCAGGTATATATTTAGAAATCAAGTTATTACACTGGTAGAATCTATCGATGATCTTAAAGGAGATCTCCTTTACTTTATTGGTCACCATAAATGTGTGTAGAGTGAGCCAATCACGGCGCCAGTTTACATCAAACCATGAAGCCCAACAAAATATATAACAGAAGGAATAGACTTCCTGTAGAAAATATCCCTTAATAAACAATTGTTGAATTTCTTCTCTAGTAAACCTATGTCGTTCAACTGGATATCGCTTACAATAGGAGGTGTTCCAAAATATGCTTTATTCTGAAGTAAAGATTTTATCCCACTAGGTATAGCTTTTATAACAGTGTCATATTCCTTGCTTGAAACCTCAACGTTTTATCTATCCATAAATTCTCTCTGTGTAAATAGATTCCCACTAACACTAACTAATTGGCTGACAAGGACAATGTTTTTCGAGAACAAGTTATGGTAAAATAACCTCTTGGTTCTATGTAATATCGACCCATTATTCCATATAAAACATTTATGAGTTGAAAAGTTCTGTTTATACAGCAAAGCCCAGCACATTAAAGCCTGCTTGTGAAAAGCTGCCAATTTCACAGGAAGTGTACCCACAATATAGGGGCATTGTAGTAAATAATTAAGCCTTCCGAGCTTCTGAAAAACAAAATGAGGTATAACGTTCCAGATTTTTAAAATACCTTTTAACCCAGTTCCCTTTTGATATCTGATTAAAGAGAGTGAAGTCTAAGACATTTAGATCGCCATCACAAACCCTGTTGTTGATAATGTCTCTTTTTATCTTTATGTGGCTTGTTTTTCCATATGAAGTTGTACAATAACCTATCTAAGGTACAGCAAGTGGATTTGGGAATGTCAATAGATGAAAAAAGATAGGATGCACGAGATAGCCGCTCAGTTTTGGATAAAAGCACCCTCCCTTGAAGACTTAAATCCCTCCCTAACCATGAAGATAATTTATTTTTTATAGATTCAGTTACAGGATTAAAATTAAGATCATTCACAGCCTTAAGGTTTTGGTGATCTTTACACCAAGGTAGGTTACAGTATCTTTTTCAGATATGTTACAATCTGCTGATTGACAGCTCATTTCAGAACAAACATCTCACATTTGGAAAGACTTAATACCAAACCTGAGATTTTGAAGAACTGCTTCACAATATCCAGTGCTAATCTATCTTGTGACACATTTTTCAAAAAAAGTGAGGTGTCATCCGCCAGTTGGAATATCTTGATCTCTCTGGCAAGGAATGTAATACCTTCAAATTGACTTTGATAAACTAATGAGCATAAGGTTTGAGAAACTAACAAAAATTAAAAAGGTGAGATTGGACAACCTTGTCGTATTCCTTTGTAAATGTTAAACCTTGAGGATGTTCCATGACAGAGTTTGATACAGGTATTGCTACCATTATACAGAGTTCTAATAGCATCAATAAAACAATTACCAAACTTAAAACGCTTAAGACAATCAAAGATAAAATTGTGACTTATAGGGCCTCCCGAGTGGTGCAGTGGTCTAAGGCACTGCATCGCAGTGCAAGCAGCATTACTACAGATGCGGGTTCGAGCCCTGTCTGTGTCGCAGCCGGCCGCGACCGGGAGACCCATGAGGCGACGCACAATTGGCCCAGCGTCGTCCGGGTTAGGGGAGGGTTTGGCCGGCCGGGTTGTCCTTGTCCCATCTCCTGTGCAGGCACATGCACGTTGACTCAGTCGCCAGGTTTACGGTGGTTCCACCGACACACGGGTTAAGCGTTCATTGTGTCAAGAAGCAGTGCGGCTTGGTGGGTTGTGTTTCGGAGGATGCACGGCTCTCAACCTTCGCCTCTCCCGAGTCCGTAACTACCATTTGGATATGATGAAATTGGGAAAAAAGTTGTGATTTACTGTATCAAATGCTTTCTGAAAATCCAAAAATAAGTTAACAGGGGAGTCATCCAATAGATCACAATACTCAACCAAATCCAACACCAGCCTCAGATTATTAGAAATATGACGCCCTTTCATGAACCCTGATTGACATTTATCAATCAGATTATTCAAGCACGACTTTAACCTTTTCACAAAGATTGAGGCTATAATTTTGTAGTCGTTATTTCAGAGTGTGATTGGACGCCAATTATCATTAATGAAGATATCATAACCCCTTGTTTCAGAGGCAGGACTAAGGCAGAATCCCTTCTTTATAGCCTCTTTTAAGGTTTCAATTAAAAATGGTGCTAATCTTCAGAGAAGGTTTTGTAAAACTCAGAGATTAATCCATCACGTTGTGGAGATTTGTTATTTCTTATTGAGCTACACCCCATATTGGATGTCCATAATGGATAAATCTTCACAACAAGACCGAATGAATTCTTCAGTAACTGAGTTAACATTATCTATAGACTCCTTGATTCTATAGATAATGTTAACTCAGTTACTGAAGAATTCACTCAAACTGTTATCTAAGGAGTAAAGATTCTCATAAAACTTAGTGGTAAAGTCTGATAACAGCAGGCAATATTTTTACCTCTACAGTGTTGGGCTCAAGACTAGAGGTTATCACCCACTAGTCAGTTCTTGATTGTAGTGAACGATCTCTATAACTCCATGTGTACTGCTTCTCTCCAGGGTTTTTAACTCTCCATATGATCTCTATAACTCCATGTGTACTGCTTCTCTCCAGGGTTTTTAACTCTCCATATGATCTCTATAACTCCATGTGTACTGCTTCTCTCCAGGGTTTTTAACTCTCCATATGATCTCTATAACTCCATGAGTACTGCTTCTCTCCAGGGTTTTTAACTCTCCATATGTCAATTAAGTCCAGGTTTTGGCAAAAATTCACCTATTTGTTTATAATAAATAATATTAAAATTCCCACCGACTATAATCTGACTGGATGGATATTTTCTTTTAAGAATTTCCTCCACTTCCTCTAGAAGTAAGTTATTTGGAGGACTAGAACAGTATCCATATACATTACACAACACAAATAATCTGTCCATGTGGTTGATGACCGCTACTAGCCAAAGTCCATTGGTGTCCTTATGAGTAAACAAAATTGTCCCTTTGAAATGGTGTGCTAAAATAGCAACCCCGGCTGAATGATTAGTCCCGTGAGCCAAGAAAATGTCACTGCCCCGCTGATTTTTCAAAAAATTATAAATCCTCTTTGCATGAATGTGTTTCTTGAACGAATACAAGATCTGAGTTGGAGTCCTTACAAAACAGAAAAAAAGCTTTCCTCTTCAACAGGTTTCATATCCCCCTGGCATTGATTGACATAGACTTTAAGTCTATATATACAAAATAAAGGAAAATCCTATGCAATCTCAACTCTACCCTCTCTATAAAAGGTGCTTCATTAACATAAGTCTTAACTTGTAAACCATAACACCAGAATTAAAAACTAGAAAGGGGCTACCTTGTAAACCTACCGGCAGAGCAAATCACCCCGGTCGAATTTTTTTTTTTTCCCTCAGCATAAAGGCTCTGATTCCCCTGTAGTTTGCACCCTTTCCTTGACTTTGGGCCTGTTGGGACGAGAGGCCACAACTTTGCTGCCTTGTCTGCTGCAGTCAAGTCCTCGCCGAATCTAAATTTCCTCTTTTTCAGAAAGGCGCTTTTCTTTGCTTTCTTCCAGACTACAACTCTTACTGCGGAAAACTCCATGATGATCGAGCGGCTGCCGATGGCATCTTGCTTCTTCCCAATACGATGAGCGACATCCACAGCCATGTTCATATATCCTTCGGGGATGTCCGGAGCCACACGGTTACAGATGTCACTTACTATGCGCTTCACATTCTCACCATGGTCCTCCGGGGCACGGTAAAGCCGTAGCCCCCACCCTCTCCGGTATCGCTCTGCTTCTCTTGCATGTCTGCGATGATCTTCTCTTGTGCAGTGCTTGCACGTTTAAGCTCTTCTATACTCTCGTATGCATGGTATCGAGGTCAAAGAGTTTTGATTTGTTTTTGCGTATCATTTTCTCCAGACCATCAACGAAGAAATGTCCCCTCGGGGATCAATAAAGTACCTATTTCTTTCATTTATCTTTGCAGTGACCGCATCATTATGTTGACCTGGAGTTCGCGCAAAGACAATTCATTCTGTGTCTTTTTGGGTGCAGGACTATTGGCTGGAGTTTCTGAATCAACCGAATGTCCAAATTGAGTGGTCAGCTGGCAGTTTCTCTCTGGTGTATGAGTGGTCAGGTGGCAGTTTCTCTCTGGTGTATGAGTGGTCAGGTGGCAGTTTCTCTCTGGTGTATGAGTGGTCAGGTGGCAGTTTCTCACTGGTGTATGAGTGGTCAGGTGGCAGTTTCTCTCTGGTGTATGAGTGGTCAGGTGGCAGTTT
This sequence comes from Thymallus thymallus, assembly GCA_023634145.1. NCBI lineage: Eukaryota > Metazoa > Chordata > Actinopteri > Salmoniformes > Salmonidae > Thymallus > Thymallus thymallus. Next base: position 217,063 of record JAKYLM010000065.1, read on the forward strand.
CTCTCTGGTGTATGAGTGGTCAGGTGGCAGTTTCTCTCTGGTGTATGAGTGGTCAGGTGGCAGTTTCTCTCTGGTGTATGAGTGGTCAGCTAGCAACTGCCTTCTCCTCCCTTTGCTTTCGCATTTTGCCAAGTTTCAGATGAAATGATCTGTCTACTGAGCGTTGTCCTCTGTTGTGTTTACTATAAACCGGGTTTTGTTACATTTAAGTAAGTTTGAGGGGGGTAAAAGTGAAGGTTACTCAGAGCAATATAAAACCCCCTCTGCACTCCCGCCATCTTCCTGGAACTTTGAGGCCCACTTGAACTAGAGGAGAGGTATGCTACTGAGTGTGTGAATAATGCAAAAAGTAAAATATGTACTTTTAATACAATAGGTAGAATTAGGCTAATGCATACGAAGCAGAAAGACGACCGTTTCCAAATAATCAGAGGCACAACAAAAATATTTAAATTCCAAAGTATGTCTGTCTGACCGCCCGCAGCATGGAAAATGCTGACCGCACCTTGTGATCTCTGTCGGGACCCACTAGAAGCAATGCAGCCCTCTTCAAGCAACCACTAAATAACTGTAAAATATCCCAAAAGAGGTTTGATGATTCGGACAGACTACACACAGTAAGATTTGGACAAGTGTCTGTGTTTCTTTGACACATGAAAGTGTTGAAATAAGGACAATGTCTACAATGTAATTTAAAAACTAAAAAGGTTAGTCAAAAGAGCTGTTGTAGATTCATAATTAACGTGAGCTTTTCCCGCGTCGTTTTTTTCTTGAATGGAATGAGTGACACGACGAACGGCCGGCCAATCGTTTACCTCAATATGAACGGTGTTTCCGTTGTCGGCGAAAACAATTGGCTAGAATGAAACGACGTCAAACTGACAACTTCCGGTGGCGCGGTTTTTGGACTGAAAAAAAAAAAGAAAAGAAAATACAGTCAGAAGTTTGAGCTGTAACAGTGTCAACGTTGTCTGATAGCTAAACTAACTTTATCAACAAAGTTTTGCAAATATTTCGACAATTGTATAATGAAAACGTCTTGATAACTGTAGTTTATATTTTCTAGACGTCTTGGAAGGCAACCTACCTGAAAAGCCACAAATTGGATTAAGTTAATCCGCCTGTGGTAGTTAGCTCGTTAGCCACCTCGTTAGCATCTTTGAGGGGTCTCCTGTCACGCGCTGTCCTCGCTATCACATTGGCAGTTTGCACGCGATATCAGGATTAAAGTAACTTTTCCTAGGCATCGCTTTTGTTAACCAACCCTATTGCATGTTTCGCCGTTTTTGCAAGGTCGGGTACAGTATTTACAGTGAGTAGCCCAGCTAGCTTGCTACCCTAGTTATGGAGAACCAGTGGAATAATCTTCAATCCAGTGGACGAGAAAAACAGCGAAAGAAAGGATTCACCGCTGGACTAGTGGGATCGTCTGGATGCGAGGATGGAGAACGTAAACCAAAGTTTGTAAGTAGTTATTTCTAAAGCTTAGTCACTGAAAGTGTCACTGTCGCTGACTCAACACAGTTTACTTCAATTGACACACAACTCGCCCTGAATTGCAGCTCTCAGGACTAACTAAGGACGGTGACATTTGACAATACACTTTGCCCACCCTCCACTATGCAATGATTCAGGCTAGGTAAACTAGTTAAATACATGTTCCATAAACCTGCTAACCAATCTGTGCTGTCTCCCTGGTTTTTGCACTGATGATGTAACGTTGACATGAATAATTTTACAAGGATTTGCTCTATGGCAAATGCTGAAACCCCCACTCTCTTCAAATGAAAGGGACATTTTGTCTCGTCTTGTGTAATGGTCGTCTGTAGTATATGATACAGTCAACATGGCTACAGATTGTACACCTGAGATTTTCTGTATCCATTATTGGACGTTACAGGTTTGCCTATACAAAACGTTGTAATAGATTTGTCTATTAACCTAGTATTGGAATACTATTTTCGTTCTCTATTCGGCCAAACATGTATTTAGCAAATGTCCAGTTGCAGGTGGTGCTTTTGGATTGAGAAGATGCTTTGTTATTAAAATACATATTTGTTGTTGCTCCATGAAGTAATCCAACAATGTGTCCACGCTGCCATCTTGTCTATTTCAAATCTTCTCTCATTGATCGAGACAGGTGAGTGTCACCATGACATGCAGCATGTTAGGGATGGACCCACCTGTCTCTTCTATGGTATTATGGCGGTCCTCAAACAAGCTGTAGCGATGCAGGCCGCCACCTACTGGATGGGGTGACAATTTATCAACTTTAACACAGAAATAATAGGCGACGGGCGGACAAAAACAAAACCTTTAATCGGGTTCAAATGTCGACTCGGATCCATACACATGCTCAGGAGCCTGAGAGGGGGGAACGGCTTCAGTATTCCCTGTAGCGTTTCAGCCATGTCCTGAAGATCCCAAAATAGTTTTGCTGCCTTCACAATGATTAAACCAATAAAAAATGTTTTATTGGTTTATCCATTGCAATCTATCACTTGCGCAATAAACACAACAAAGTCTACCTTCTTCACTGTTATATCGCAGGATGCCTCTCACGAAGGACATTCACTGCAGGCAGTGGGGCTTCACTCATGCTACACCAAGCTATTTTACCCTAACAGGGCATTCTGGGAACTCGGGAGCATGAGTCCCATTATAATTACACACTGTGCTTCCTCAGACTCTTCAACAACATATTTATTTATTCTGCAGACACTTGCCGTGTGTTCAAAACTTAACTTTTATAACACTCAGTGGCCTTTACATTTATAACACTGCAGTGGCCATTTAAAGTATGGATTTAAGCAAACTAAGAAAGGCATGCAACATCAGAGGACAAACATAGGTACATGGTAAGGGTTTAAGAATATACATTCAGAGGTTAATTTCCAACACTACTCCGTGGAGGAGTTGAGGTACTTGACTAAGGGTGTGGTAGCTGAAAAGTTAAAGTACCAATGTATGATGTACAGGAAATGGAAGTATTATTGATATCCAGATATAGGCCTACAGTCCAGAATTACGTTGTGGTGGTTGCATTTGCTTTGCTCAGACTTGCTGGGCTGAATCAAAGGTAAAATTAGCCAGGGGATAAGTAGCTTGGTGTAATCCCACAGCCTCCTTACTCTACTGACTGATATTGTCTGTCTTATTCGACACCACGTGAACAAACAAGCTTTGACCTCTCCTTGGGCTGACTGGACAAGACACAGTCTGTGTCCCAAATGGGCCCTGGTCAAAAGTAGTGCGCTGTATAGGGAATAGGGTGCCATTTTGGGAGTAAGCCATATTGTGAGTCTGCTCCTACCACACCAGTCTACTCTCAGAGATGTTGCCAGGTCGCAGTTGTAAATGAGAACTTGTTCTCAACTGGCCTACCTGGTTAGATAAAGGTGAAATAAAAATAAAATAAAACTGTTACACAGAATTAGAAGGAGTCTAATGATGATGGTTCCGACTCATTGGTTTAGCGTTATTTGTTTCAGTTTATTTTGCAGCCAGTATTATTTTAATACGTTTTTTTGTTATTTGCATTGTCACCTGTGCCAGTTTTGAAGAGAAGCATTGATGCTTGTCTTAGGAACTTTTTCTAAGAACTTCTTTCATTTAGAAAAATGCTATTTTCCCCCCTTTAGGCAGCAGATCAGCAGGCCGACAAATGTTAATTACATCTGATGAGTGACACAACTAATGGAGAAACTCCTCTCTCTCTGTCAGACTTTATAATTCAAATCCAATGTGAATACGCAGGCTTAACCAACTGACTGCAGAAGTTGGAAATAAGGTATTTGTCCCAAATGGCACAGTATTCCCTAAATAGTGCACTAGACCAGAGCCTTATGGAAATAGGGTGCCATTTGGATGCATTTTCTTGGCTCCCTCCATCAGCCATAGGTTATGTTACCTTTCAAATTGCTGACAGTCTATTACACAGTTTCCCTAGATTAAAGTTTTAATCATTATGAGTGTCTTCTCCCGAGGTCCCTAGGTCCTTTTCCAATCTGTTAAATGCCTTGATAACGTGACACACACGTTTAGCTCAATCTGTGAAGTAAAATGTAGAAAGTTTCAGAGATTTGGAGGGAGGGATTGTCACGGAGTGTGGAACAGGAAATCAGCTGAACAGAGTGATAATGGACCGTTTATTTGAATGTGGCTGCGTCCCAAATTTACTTTTTAATCATTTAGCAGAAGCTCTTATCCAGAGCAACTTACAGTTAGTTAGTGCAGACATGTTCGTACTGGTCCCCCGTGGGAATCAAACCCACAACCCTGGTGTTGCAAGCGCCATGCTCTACCATCGGAGCTACACGGCACCCTATTCCCTATGACGTGCAGTATATAGGAAATAGGGCACCATTTGGGATGCAGGCTGTGTGTTCAGTTGGGTGTGGTTTTCTCTCAGGCCTCTAGGGAATAAAAAAAATAACCGGTAATGTCAACTGGGGTGTTGCCATGTTTGCATCATGCCAGAGGAATCTGGAGTGTGGACTAACTTGTTGGCAGTAGGCTAGATCTCATTCCATTTCCTTGTTCCATCTCTCCATGAGAATGTTCCAGAAACATTATAGTGAGTCAGAACATATTTGGAGTGCAGCAGTGTGCTGTGTGCACTGAATTCTAATTGTAGTTCTGCACCACCAGCTTGTTTATTCTTGTCATTTTAAAAGCACTTTTACCTAGTTACCACCTGTCATAGACAAGTGTCTGGTTATTTTAACAGCACTTTTACCTAGTTACCACCTGTCGTAGACTAGTGTCTGGTTATATTAATGGCACTTTTACCTAGTTACCACCTGTCGTAGACTAGTGTCTGGTTATTTTAACGGCACTTTTACCTAGTTACCACCTGTCGTAGACTAGTGTCTGGTTATTTTAACAGCACTTTTACCTAGTTACCACCTGTCGTAGACTAGTGTCTGGTTATTTTAACGGCACTTTTACCTAGTTACCACCTGTCGTAGACTAGTGTCTGGTTATTTTAACGGCACTTTTACCTAGTTACCACCTGTCGTAGACTAGTGTCTGGTTATATTAATGGCACTTTTACCTAGTTACCACCTGTCGTAGACTAGTGTCTGGTTATTTTAAAAGCACTTTTACCTAGTTACCACCTGTCGTAGACTAGTGTCTGGTTATTTTAACAGCACTTTTACCTAGTTACCACCTGTCGTAGACTAGTGTCTGGTTATTTTAACAGCACTTTTACCTAGTTACCACCTGTCATAGACAAGTGTCTGGTTATTTTAACAGCACTTTTACCTAGTTACCACCTGTCGTAGACTAGTGTCTGGTTATATTAATGGCACTTTTACCTAGTTACCACCTGTCGTAGACTAGTGTCTGGTTATATTAATGGCACTTTTACCTAGTTACCACCTGTCGTAGACTAGTGTCTGGTTATATTAATGGCACTTTTACCTAGTTACCACCTGTCGTAGACTAGTGTCTGGTTATTTTAACAGCACTTTTACCTAGTTACCACCTGTCGTAGACTAGTGTCTGGTTATATTAATGGCACTTTTACCTAGTTACCACCTGTCGTAGACTAGTGTCTGGTTATTTTAACGGCACTTTTACCTAGTTACCACCTGTCATAGACTAGTGTCTGGTTATTTTAACGGCACTTTTACCTAGTTACCACCTGTCGTAGACTAGTGTCTGGTTATTTTAACGGCACTTTTACCTAGTTACCACCTGTCGTAGACTAGTGTCTGGTTATTTTAAAAGCACTTTTACCTAGTTACCACCTGTCGTAGACTAGTGTCTGGTTATTTTAAAAGCACTTTTACCTAGTTACCACCTGTCGTAGACTAGTGTCTGGTTATTTTAACGGCACTTTTACCTAGTTACCACCTGTCGTAGACTAGTGTCTGGTTATTTTAAAAGCACTTTTACCTAGTTACCACCTGTCGTAGACTAGTGTCTGGTTATTTTAAAAGCACTTTTACCTAGTTACCACCTGTCATAGACAAGTGTCTGGTTATTTTAAAAGCACTTTTACCTAGTTACCACCTGTCGTAGACTAGTGTCTGGTTATTTTAAAAGCACTTTTACCTAGTTACCACCTGTCATAGACAAGTGTCTGGTTATTTTAACAGCACTTTTACCTAGTTACCACCTGTCGTAGACTAGTGTCTGGTTATATTAATGGCACTTTTACCTAGTTACCACCTTCCGTAGACTAGTGTCTGGTTATTTTAACGGCACTTTTACCTAGTTACCACCTGTCGTAGACTAGTGTCTGGTTATTTTAACGGCACTTTTACCTAGTTACCACCTGTCGTAGACTAGTGTCTGGTTATTTTAACGGCACTTTTACCTAGTTACCACCTGTCGTAGACTAGTGTCTGGTTATTTTAACAGCACTTTTACCTAGTTACCACCTGTCGTAGACTAGTGTCTGGTCCAGAAGGTGTTCATCTAGCTACTGCTGTCCCTGCTTGTGTCTGTCTGTGTTTGTGGTTCTCTGTGTCGTCTGTGGTTCTCTGTATGTGTGTTTGTGTGTGGTTCTCTGTATGTGTGGTTCTCTGTATGTGTGTGTTTGTGTGTTGTTCTCTGTATTTGTGTGTGGTTCTCTATGTCACTAGGTGTGTTGCCGTTCCTCCCTCCCTCCCTCCCTCCCTCCCTGTAGTGTAGTGCTGCTGCTTGCTGTGACTGACTGACCGTGGTAATGTCATTAGTGGGATTGGTCCCACATTTAGCCTGCTGAACATGAGCCAGGACTCCAGGTCACTGGCTGACTGTTGGTAACAGTGTGTGGTCTGAGTCTCTGGCTCTGGCTGAGTCCCAAATGTCACCCTATTCTAGGGATCGGCATTAGACATTTTTTGGACTGTTCCAGGACTCACAATATTTTTTGGGGAGTACTCAAATTATTTACTTTTTTTTTTTAAACACGAGGCCCGCACTGGAAAAAAAGACATGCACATTTATCTATATGCCAATAGATTAAAACAATGGCTCATTTATCAGAACCATTACACATAACACATCCTAATTGCTTGTCAATAAAAAAAACCTAAGAGAGTCCAGATTTGCCCTCTATAGATGTTACCAGCCCTGCCAATAACTGATCCCCCCTATAGTCTCTATAGATGTTACCAGCCCTGCCAATAACTGACCCCCCTATAGTCTCTATAGATGTTACCAGCCCTGCCAATAACTGACCCCCCTATAGTCTCTAGATGTTACCAGCCCTGCCAATAACTGACCCCCCTATAGTCTCTATAGATGTTACCAGCCCTGCCAATAACTGACCCCCCTATAGTCTCTATAGATGTTACCAGCCCTGCCAATAACTGACCCCCCTATAGTCTCTAGATGTTACCAGCCCTGCCAATAACTGACCCCCCTATAGTCTCTATAGATGTTACCAGCCCTGCCAATAACTGACCCCCCTATAGTCTCTATAGATGTTACCAGCCCTGCCAATAACTGACCCCCCCTAGTCTCTATAGATGTTATTGGCAGGGCTGGTAATATAGACTGTAGGGTGGACAGATTTTTGGTTTGTAACCCAGAATTGTTTTCAACTCACCAAATTGAGTTTGGTTTCAAATGATCACTCTTTGGAAATGAGTGATCATTTTGCACTGGAAACTTTTTCATTAGAAAAAATTAAAAACTCTGACGCAGTTGTCATGTCAACACATTCGTCATTGCTGCTGTGAACCTCATCACAAGAGACATGCCAAACAGGAGATGTATAAAAATCATTGATGCAATTTCAATGTTGCTTTGTGTATCACCAAATTTGCTTGATATGATTTTTCTGCAACACTGCTCACTGCAACGAAGTTTCTTGACATTTTTAAAGAGCTGTCAGTCAAATCGAGCTCATGAGTATAAGCTCCCCGCCCACTCTCTTTTCAAACTTCCTGGTAGTTAGCCATGAGAGAGAGAGTACTTTTTCTTAAATTTTGATCAGTTCTATATGGGTGATATTTTAGTCACTCAAAAGGCTATTTTACATGGGAATCAGAATGACTGTTCAATAGAGGGCAAACATCTGGACTCTAACAGCAAACTTAACGATGGATCCTGTGTCTCAAATGGCACCCTATTTAACATATAGTGCCCTACTTTTAACTAGGGTCTGTAGGGTTGTGGTCGTAAGTTGTGCACTATAAAGGGAAAAGGGAGCCATTTGGGACACTGTGTCTGTCTGAGGCATTTCATACTGAGATGCACAGGGACGAGGTGATGTGATGCGATGGTGAATCATTGATGGCAGTTTTCTTTACTCTTCTTTGTTTCACTCGTGTTATTGTGGATATCTTTATTACTGGTTAACATTTGTAATGCAATCTCAATCTTATCTGTAGTTGCCATGGCATCCTAGTAGCAGCCTAAGCAGAGAGCTCCTGTAAATATGTGCATATTTAATTATTTGTAACAGTTTTTTTTCAATCAACTTTTTTGTTTTTGATGACATTGAGTTATATTGCATATTTGTGGTGGTTTTGACCCACAGATTTGCAGATTGACTGGCAAGTCAACTCTTTTTGGCTTGGCTAGCTAGCTGGCTAATTGTTTTTGTTTGAATTATTTAATATTTTTGTGTCACCTGGCTGCTAGTTCCTGATCTTTTGAAAACATACATTGAAGCGTGAGAGGAATGGGAGATGCATTAAAGGAATACAGTGCTGAGGCAGAGGGCTCGTAGTGATGAGGACTGGCTACTACTCTGAACTGTGTGTGGTGAGCTTTCTGGAGGCCAGAGCTGCAGAGGCATCACCCAAGTGGGTGCTACACATTGTGAAGGAGTCCAGTAACTGTAAGACTCAGGCTGGTTCCCAGAGTAGCCCTCTACATGATCGTCACCAGACTCTTCATCAACCATCTTCCTCATGATGATGTATTGCCTGTTTGTTTTTTGCTTTTGAAGTTCTTTGAGATTCTTATGAAAAGCTATAGCTATAGAAATGTATTATTATTACTATTATTATATCTTTTCAGTAGCAGATGGCCTCCCAGTTTTAATGTAATTATTTTACATTATAGAAGGTGTGGATCGTGTGTTCCATGTTTCTGTAGCATAGCAACGTCTTGTTCAGCTGTCTCGTGGGGAGCTGCCTGCCAGCTAAGACCTCTATTATAGGTTAATCCTTATTATGCCACTAAGGTGATTTCAGTTGACTTGGATGATGGATGATCCTTAGCATTTACATGCCCTTGGCTACTGGCTGGTCAGATCCAAATATTTGCTAAGAGGAGATGAGTAGGACTTTATTTGGGGGCACCATATTTGGTTTATTGCCTAAGGTGAAGTGACATGGTTTGACCAATAGGTGGTGCTATAACACCACAAAATAGAGAAACCAGCTTCTCTATTAGAAGCACTGACACCAACGCTGCAGCTTTCAGAACTTCATACTGTTTTTATTCAGACTCAATTTCAATATGCAACCGTCCCAAAAAACATGTTTACTAAATTGTCACAAAGACATAATGTATTTTAATGTAACGTCTAATGGTGTTCTTGGATCTGTCGGTTAGAGTTCCTTTTCTGAAAGGAGAATTGGTAGAGAAAATAAATATCACCTCAGAGTCCCCCTTAGTAGTAATGACTGTTACTGATGTGTCTTGAGCTGTGAAAATGCCCTGCAGTCTTTCATTACCATAATGGCTGTTTGCCATAATTCTGTTTTTCACACAAATAAGTGCTGAAGGGTGCCATCATTAACTGTGGTGGGGAAAACACTATAATTAAATAGAAACTGGTCCAGTGCATATTTCAGAGAGAAACATTTCCCTGCACCTGCGATAACCTGTGCAAATCTGTGTATGCGACCAATACATTTTGATTCGACACACACACACACACACACACACATTCCCCTCATGCTCACCTTTCCTTGATTTAATAAAGCCATCATAATAAAACCAAACTCAAGCTGCCGCTCACTGTGTCAGAAATCCCCTTAATGCTGTTGACCAGATTAGGATGAAATGCAGAGAGCAAGTGTTCAAATTTGTCACTGACATTCTGGTGTACCCTTCAGAAGGCATTGTCCTGGGTAGAACAATCTCCACTCCCATCTGGCTTGGCCCTCTCTGTGTGGGGGGTAGAGGGGTGTTCTATCCAGTAGAAAAACGGAACACGGTGGGGTCAACCGTAACGACCGGCATTACCGCTAATTACTACCAGCTGATTGAGTCTATAGTCCTCAGATGTGCTGAGTAGCAGCTCTCAGGTGTGTGTGTGTGTGTGTGTGTGTGTGTGTGCGCGTACGCACGCACGCACGCACGCAGGAGAGAGACAAAGGGACAACTGAGAATTCAAACAGAATATAGGGAGTCAGTTATTGGCAGGGATGGTAACATCTATAGAGACTATAGGGGGGTCAGTTATTGGCAGGGCTGGTAACATCTATAGAGACTATAGGGGGGTCAGTTATTGGCAGGGCTGGTAACGTCTATAGAGACTAGGGGGGTCAGTTATTGGCAGGGCTGGTAACGTCTATAGAGACTAGGGGGGGTCAGTTATTGGCAGGGCTGGTAACATCTATAGAGGGTAAACATCTGGACTCTTAGGGTCTGCCTGCCCTTCTGTTCCTGCTGAGATTGACTTATTAATATTATATTTTAGTCAGGTCTGTTACACGGCTTGGCTGAGTACTCTATTCTGATTGGTCGAAAGGAAGCTCTCGCTAAAATCAAGTTTGCTCACGTCAATCTGTTACAGTAGATGATTGATTGGATGGAAAAGGTGTTTGCTTTCCATTTAGAACAAGTTAATGTGTGAAAGACGGACAGGACAGAGGGAGAGGAATTCAAACTGAACACTAGTGAAACCAGTCCAGATGATAAAGCAGAGAGGACTAGAAGACAACAAATCTGGTCACTTAGAGGTGAGGGTTGCAAATGGAACAATGGCCCTCTATTCCCTTTATACACCCTATTCCCCATAAGGCTCTGATCAAAAGTAGTGCACTATAAAGGGAATAGGGTGCCAGTTGGGACACATCACCCCAGTCTTTCTTCCTGATTGGTAGGCAGTGCAGCAGCAGCGTGCTTATTGAACAGAACCATTTCTAGAGAGGCAATTATAGGATCTGCCAGTAGTGGCCCTGGTTTATCACAACATGTCCCACTCCACTAATGGTGCAGTTAACACTGAGACCATTCCCTCCCTTTAAATGGAAAACATATGAAACAAAGGGTTTTCTCCTTATTTTTTGTAGAGTGCGAGAAGTACGCAGTAGCTGTCAGATCAACTCTTTATTCCTGCAGTTCTGAAGTGTTTTTGACTTGTGTTGCGAGTTGCTTTTCTAAAGCAGTATCATTGATCCTCTTGATATGCTAGTTCACTGTTATATCTGGTTTATTTTTTTGTATCCCCTCTGTTTGACACAGCCCAGTATTTTGGGGAATTGGGGTCCTTCTGACACAATGAATACTGTGCACAGCACTTGTTGGTTTGCTGCTGTGGTAGGTAGCTTTAGCTGACTGAGTGTATTCCAAATGCCACCCTATTGCCTATATAGTGCACTCCTTCACTTCACTGTGAGACTGACGTGTGTGTGAGGAGCCAGCGGTTATGACTGGTGTGATGAAAACTACTCTGCTGCACGCCACGCCACCCACCCGCTGAAAGAACGTTTCCTTCCTGTTTCCACGGCATTGACGGAACACAACGCAACAGCAGGTTAGGCAGCAGCAGCAAATAACACTAACTTTTTGATGATTTGAAGAAACTAGGTTGGAGAATGGAGGAGCCAAGGTGACTGAAACCCAGTTAGGAACGTGGGATGTTGTCTGTACTAGCCCTATAACCACACCTTCTCAGGTCAGGCAACAGCTGGTTTGATTCAACACTGCATAACAAATGTAGTGTATTTCCCTCTACCTTGGATGGCCCAACATGGATGCATCTGTGTTAAGCCACAAGGATAATAATACCAGGCGTCTGTGTTAAGCCACAAGGATAATAATACCAGGCGTCTGTGTTAAGCCACAAGGATAATAATACCAGGCGTCTGTGTTAAGCCACAAGGATGATAATACCAAGTGTCTGTGTTAAGCCACAAGGATGATAATACCAAGTGTCTGTGTTAAGCCACAAGGATGATAATACCAAGTGTCTGTTAAGCCACAAGGATGATCATACCAAGTGTCTGTGTTAAGCCACAAGGATGATAATACCAAGTGTCTGTTAAGCCACAAGGATGATCATACCAAGTGTCTGTGTTAAGCCACAAGGATGATAATACCAAGTGTCTGTGTTAAGCCACAAGGATGATAATACCAAGTGTCTGTGTTAAGCCACAAGGATGATAATACCAAGTATCTGTTAAGCCACAAGGATGATCATACCAAGTGTCTGTGTTAAGCCACAAGGATGATCATACCAAGTGTCTGTGTTAAGCCACAAGGATGATAATAATACCAGGCGTCTTGCATTTAATATCCTATCTTGATATTTTGTTTTGGCAGGACAGGATTCCACCTGCCTGGCTGGCTGTGGCCACATCCTAATTGGCACCCTATTCCCTTTGTAGTGCACTACTTTTGAACATGGCCCATATGGTCTCACTATAGAGAATAGAGTTTGGGACACACCCTGGCTGCGAGCTGGCCCCCTGCCTCAGTGCCTGTTACCTGTGTGATGCAGTGATTGCTATTCAGACCAGGGCCCTGCCTCTGGCTCACCGCCGAGCCCCTGACCTAGCTTGAGCCCATGGAGACTAGCTGTCAGCCCAATCATTTCCCCTCTCTGGCTGTGTCCCACATGGCACCCTATTCCCTATATAGTGCACTACTTTTGCCCAGAGCCCCCATAGGGTAGTGCACTATAACGGGAATATAGTGCCATTTGGGATGCATCCCTGCTGTCGGCCCAGTCATTTCACCTCCTCACAGACAGATAGACAGACAGACAGACAGACAGCCTGTTGCTCTGCTCCTCACACTTGCACACTAGTGATGGGGGGTGAAAATATCGATACAGTTACATATCGGGACTAGGGTTGCACATTTTGGGGAATATTCAGAGGTGGAAACTTTCCGTGGGAGTTAACGGGCATATATGGGAATTAACGGAAATATATGCAAATGAATATTAATACCATATAAATGTTTTTTGCATTGGATATATTTACCATATTATATGGAGACAGAAACATAAACCTTTTACCCTATCATAAGTAGACTTAATTGCAAATGATTAAATCCTTCCAATATAATTTTTTTTTTTTACTTACCAATTGAACTTTAATTAAATTGGTTAACTCTTCACATGGGATGATTTCACTGAACAACAAAAGAAAGGGAATATTGAATGATCCCCAATGATCCATCGCATCTCCCAAAAACATTTTCAACATACATCTGTAAAATGATAGTCTAGAAACTAAAGCTTTGCTTGTCTTCTCATGCTTCCATGTCTTCTTCTTGGACCTCCTCAATGTCCTCCTCTTGAACATCAGAGGCCTCATCTTCACTGTCACTTTCCAACCTTGTTGAGGATGGCTCGTTGTCAGGCTCAAAAAGCCTCAAATTTGCCCGAATAGCCACCATTTTTTCAACCCTTGTATTGGTCAGCCTGTTGCGTGCTTTGGTGTCTGTGTGTGTGTGTTCCCAAACAAAGACCAGTTGCGCTCTGAGGCGGCTGATGCTGGTGGGATTTGGAGGATGATGGAGGCAACAGGGAAAAGATCCTCAGATCCACAAAGTCCCTTCCACCAGGTGGCTGATGAGATATGTTGGCACGACTGCCATATTGAATCTCCATCCCAAAGCCCTTGTTTACTTCACCAGACTGCCAAGAACCTTGCCCTCATCCAGGCCAAGTTGGCGAGACACGGTAGGCCTTGTTGTTCTCTGCACCAGACAGGATACTCTTGCCAACATACTTGGGGTCCAACATGTACGCTGCAGCGTGTATGGGCTTCAGGCAGATTGTATTTCAGAACTGCAGTTTACTCTGCTTGGAGCAACCGTGAAGTGGGCAGGACAGTATGGATTTCTAATCTTACATCTGCAAGCAGTCTGAACATCAGACAGGATGGCATTGTCTTCCTCAATCCGTGCAATGGCTACTGCTATAGGTTTCAGGAGTTTCAGGCTGCTTACCAGTCTCTCCCAAAATACATCATCCAGGAGGATCCTCTTGATGGGGCTGTCCATATCGGCAGACTGTGATACGGTAATTTCTTGGAGAGACTCCTTCCCCTCCAGGAGACTGTGAAACGTGACAACACAACCCGAACGGGTGTTGCTGGGCAGCTTCAATGTGAGGCTCTTATTCTCCTCACTTCGCTTGGTGAGGTAGATTGACCCTTCACATACCTAACCATTTCCTTGGCTCTCTTGTAGAGTGCATCCTTTGTTTTCAGTGCCATGATGTCCTTGAGGAGCAGATTCAATGCATGAGCAGCACAGCCAATGGGTGTGATGTGAGGGTAGGACTCCTCCACTTTAGACCAAGCAGCCTTCATGTTCGCAGCATTGTCTGTCACTAGTGCAAATACCTTCTGTGGTCCAAGGTCATTGATGACTGCCTTCAGTTCATCTGTCCCTTGTGTCTGTGCTCTTGTAGAATACTGGTTGAGGGGTGGAGATGTAGTTAATTATTCCTTGCCCACAAACATTTGACCACCTATCAGAGATGATTGCAATACAGTCTGCTTTCTCTATGATTTGCTTGACCTTCACTTGAACTCTGTTGAACTCTGCATCCAGCAAATGAGTAGATAAAGCATGTCTGGTTGGAGGGGTGTATGCTGGACGAAGAACATTCAGAAATCTCTTTCAATACACATTGCCTGTGAGCATCAGAGGTGAACCAGTTGCATACACGGCTCGAGCAAGACATTCATCAGCATTTCTCTGACAATGTTCCTCCATTGAGTCAAAAAAACCTTCTAATTCCAGGAGGACTATGAGCTGTTGCTATCGATAAGGTGTCTGATTTCATAATTTTCACCTCGAATAGAAGTAGAGGGACTTTTGTCAGAGGTTTCTTGTTGTAAGCGCTGAGGGAACTTTATGCACTTGGCCAGATGATTTTGCATCTTTGTTGCATTCTCTACATATGATTTGGCTCAGTATTTAAAAATGTACACACATTTTCCTTCTTCGTTAGGCATTTTTCAGTAAAGATTTGAAAAAAATGTGTAAAAAAACAAATACAATTCCATGTACAGATAGGTACTTTATTGATCCCAGAGGGGAAATTTCTTTGTCAAGCAGCTACACCAAAAACACAGGGGAGGTGCAAAATGCCAGAACGAAAGTACACAAAAGACAGATACACGATACATTAAGCAGTTAGATTAAACAACTCCTTTTTAAGATACATGTTTTAAAATGAAACATGTATGGAAACAGGTGAATTAACACTCCTCAGTTAGCAGGCTCAAGCAAGCTAAAAGTCTCAAATAGCCGTCTGTCCCTTTTAATAGTCAGGCAACGGCACACATTTCATTAACGCCCGTTTCAAATACTTGTTCAAAATATAATTGTTTACGAGGTTATCATGAATGACAGTTAATTGTTTACGAGGTAAAGTTTGATTTGTTACATAATTAAGTAATGACACAAATATTATGTCAATCTGTTTTTATCGCCAGTAAGAAACTGCTAGCCATTGGCTGCTAATCGCTGAGAACTACTAGCTAACTGGCAAGCAAAAAACTGTCAACTTCGGACTTGCACACCCCTGAAATCGGCTGATTGCCCTCTATTGGCGAAAGTAAGAACTGCCTAACAAAATGCAGTCGAGATAAATGTGCAGAAGCTATGTGCATTAAGGAAATAGATGCCTGGATCAAATAGAAGCCTGTCTATACATGTCATTGCATACTAAAGCTATAAAATCTTTGGATAAGTCCCAAATGACATTGTATTCCCTGTATCCAGTAGGTGCTTATTGGCCCTGGCCAAAAGACTGTCACTAAATGGTGGCTAAGGGGTCATTTGAAACAGACTAAAGCAGTAACATCTATTTAAGCAATAAGGCACAAGGGGGTGTGGTATATGACCAATATACCACGGCTAAGGGCTGTTCTTAGGCACGACGCAACGCAGAAGCGCTATAATAAGGGGCTGCACTGAGAGACGGGCGCTATAATAAGGGTCTGGCTGAGAGACGGGCGCTATAATAAGGGTCTGGCTGAGAGACGGGCGCTATAATAAGGGTCTGGCTGAGAGACGGCGCTATAATAAGGGTCTGGCTGAGAGACGGGCGCTATAATAAGGGTCTGGCTGAGAGACGGGCGCTATAATAAGGGTCTGGCTGAGAGACGGGCGCTATAATAAGGGTCTGGCTGAGAGACGGCGCTATAATAAGGGTCTGGCTGAGAGACGGGCGCTATAATAAGGGTCTGGCTGAGAGACGGGAGCTATAATAAGGGGCTGCACTGAGAGACGGGCGCTATAATAAGGGTCTGGCTGAGAGACGGGCGCTATAATAAGGGTCTGGCTGAGAGACGGGCGCTATAATAAGGGTCTGGCTGAGAGACGGGCGCTATAATAAGGGTCTGGCTGAGAGACGGCGCTATAATAAGGGTCTGGCTGAGAGACGGGCGCTATAATAAGGGTCTGGCTGAGAGACGGGAGCTATAATAAGGGGCTGCACTGAGAGACGGGCGCTATAATAAGGGTCTGGCTGAGAGACGGGCGCTATAATAAGGGTCTGGCTGAGAGACGGGCGCTATAATAAGGGTCTGGCTGAGAGACGGGCGCTATAATAAGGGGCTGCACTGAGAGACGGGCGCTATAATAAGGGTCTGGCTGAGAGACGGGCGCTATAATAAGGGTCTGGCTGAGAGACGGGCGCTATAATAAGGGTCTGGCTGAGAGACGGGCACTATAACCCAAGTATAGTGCAGAGAATCATTGTACCATCTAAACCGCTGTGAGATATTTTCCGTAAACCAGAATATTGTATTTTCAGACGCAAAAACTAAACTGGAAGCATAGAAATAGCGCACATAGAACATATCTTTTTTAAACATTTTATTTAACCTTTATTTAACTAGCTTCTTAGAATTGCTTTCAATGAGAATGACAGATCGATAACTCACATTTCTATGTGAATTTGGTCGGGTCGCCCAAAAAGTTACAATATTGCTGCTTTCATTTTTATTTTTTGGGGGTAATACACAAACTGAATCCTTGAATTCATAAACTGAACTTGTATTTCATGATTTGAGACTGAGTTGAATGAATAATGAATTCAGTTTTAAAATTATATTTATACAGTGGGGAGATCAAGTATTTGATACACTGCCGATTTTGCAGGTTTTCCTACTTACAAAGCATGTAGAATTCTGTAATTTTTATCATAGGTACACTTCAACTGTGAGAGACTGAATCTAAAACAAAAATCCAGAAAATCACATTGTATGATTTTTAAAATAATTTATTTGCATTTTATTGCATGACAAGTATTTGATCACCTACCAACCAGTAAGAATTCCGGCTCTCACAGACCTGTTAGTTTTTCTTTAAGAAGCCCTCCTCTTCTCCACTCATTACCTGTATTAACTGCACCTGTTTGAACTCGTTACCTGTATAAAAGACACCTGTCCACACACTCAATCAAACAGACTCCAACCTCTCCACAATGGCCAAGACCAGAGAGCTGTGTAAGGACATCAGGGATAAAATTGTAGACCTGCACAAGGCTGGGATGGGCTACAGGACAATAGGCAAGCAGCTTGGTGAGAAGGCAACAACTCTTGGCGCAATTATTAGAAAATGGAAGAAGTTCAAGATGACGGTCAATCTCCCTCGGTCTGGGGCACCATGCAAGATCTCACCTCGTGGGGCATCAATGATCATGAGGAAGGTGAGGGATCAGCCCAGAACTACACGGCAGGACCTGGTCAATGACCTGAAGAGAGCTGGGACCACAGTCTCAAAGAAAACCATTAGTAACACACTACGCCGTCATGGATTAAAATCCTGCAGCGCACTTAAGGTCCCCCTGCTCAAGCCAGCGCATGTCCAGGCCCGTCTGAAGTTTGCCAATGACCATCTGGATGATCCGGAGGAGGAATGGGAGAAGGTCATGGGGTCTGATGAGACAAAAATAGAGCTTTTTGGTCTAAACTCCACTCGCCGTGTTTGGAGGAAGAAGAAGGATGAGTACAACCCCAAGAACACCATCCCAACCGTGAAGCATGGAGGTGGAAACATCATTCTTTGGGGATGCTTTTCTGCAAAGGTGACAGGACGACTGCACCGTATTGAGGGGAGGATGGATGGGGCCATGTATCGCGAGATCTTGGCCAACAACCTCCTTCCCTCAGTAAGATCATTGAAGATGGGTCGTGGCTGGGTCTTCCAGCATGACAACGACCCGAAACACACAGCCAGGGCAACTAAGGAGTGGCTCCGTAAGAAGCATCTCAAGGTCCTGGAGTGGCCTAGCCAGTCTCCAGACCTGAACCCAATAGAAAATCTTTGGATGGAGCTGAAAGTCCGTATTGCCCAGCGACAGCCCCAAAACCTGAAGGATCTGGAGAAGGTCTGTATGGAGGAGTGGGACAAAATCCCTGCTGCAGTGTGTGCAAACCTGGTCAAGAACTACAGGAAACGTATGATCTCTGTAATTGCAAACAGGTTTCTGTACCAAATATTACGTTCTGCTTTTCTGATGTATCAAATACTTATGTCATGCAATAAAATGCTAATTAATTACTTAAAAAATGTGATTTTCTAGATTTTTGTTTTAGATTCCGTCTCTCACAGTTGAAGAGTACCTATGATAAAAATTACAGACTTCTACATGCTTTGTAAGTGGGAAAACCTGCAAAATCGGCAGTGTATCAAATATTAGTTCTCCCCACTGTATATTCAGTTTCAATATGGTAGATATGGCATTCATTGCCTGTGTATCAAGTTTACAAACTATAATTTCAAGTTTATCAAAGTTTCATACAGTATATTCAACTTATCAGACTAATTCAGATTCAGTTTTCAAATGTAGTTCTCTAAATTCAGATAAAAAAAATAAAAATCAGCCACGCCAAAGGGCTGACCGTGCCGCCTGCCAAGCCCACCGCCACCTAAGCCCTTTTTTGATCTAGAAACACACCCACCCTTCATCAAAGCTGGCTACATTCATGACATCCTCCTCTTTAAACCACATTACATTTGCACTGTGAGTGGATTTAGATGGTGAAGCCAGTTGTCATAATGTGAGAAGTCGAGGCCCCATTACAGCAGATCACTCAACATAAATAAACATGACACACACACACTTCCATTCCCCACAAATATCCCACCTGACACACACACACTACCATTCCCCACCAGACAGAACGCACACTAAACTAGTCTATTCAGCAGGCTGACGCACATTGAGTATTTTATACACGTTTACTCCACCTCCTGGTTGATTGAGATGTATTTTTTTTAAACGCATGTTCTATTAGACAACTGAAAACGCCATCAACAGAATCCATTGAGTAAGTGATCTAATAATCAAAAGGACTAATACATGTATTAAATACACACATACAACAACAGGTCCCACTTGTTGATGCTAGCCTTTTTCCTGTCTAGCTTTAGCAACGGACTGGATGGAGACTGAGTCACACAAGCCCAATGTCATATCAATTATTCATTCTGGAAGGTCATTTCTGTCACAGTCAAAGATCATCGTTGTCATGAAATCATCCATAAGTTCTGTCAACCGAAAGAACTTGGAAGATGGATAAGGAAGACAAGATCTGTCTCCCGAGACTAAGGTTGGACAAACGCTGTGGTAAAATTCTTTCTGAAACAACAAGGTCTCCCACTCTTTGTCATGGTTTGGTTGATGAAAAATATATACAATTCAGAGCATGTGAAGAGTCTGAACTATTCCAAAGATGTTGAGGTGGTAAAGGACACCCCCTCCTCTCAATGGGAAAAGCATGGCCAGCACACCTGGAAGCAATTTGTACACAGCAATGGACTCTTTCACTTCACGGTTATCAGTACATTCCTTTTAATTAATACATAACATAATGTGTTTTTAAATTACTGACTGACTGTCCACGATGACCGTCCAAACGAATCAGGTGTCTGGGAGTTGTGGAAAACAAGGACAAATTTAAAGTATATCATAAACAATGAAAAACTAGGTAGAGCAGAGAGAGCTAGAAAGAGAGAATGAGCGAATGAATGAACAAGAGAGAAATAACTTAACTAGCACGACCATGAAGGTCAGTGAGAACGAGACGTATGAATGGCGGAAAAACCGAACAGATTTAGTCTGCTGGGCCCAGGCGCCCAGCCAGCCCCTTGTAATGCTAACCCATTAAAATCAATCTGGCCGGGTCCCAAATGGCACCCTATTTCCTATATAGTGCACTACTTTTGACATGGGCCCCATAGCACTATTTGGGAATAGGGTGTCATTTCAGACGCAGCCTCTGTGTTGCCTGCAACTCATCAAGGTGGAGGCCCCTAATCATGTCAATTGCAGTCCATTAGGGCTCCATCAAGCAGCGCCAGTCATCAGGTGGATGGTCGTCTTAACCTTGGAGGCCTGCAGGGTGGACCTGAGTGACAGGACAGGGCTGCCATTCAACACAGGATGCTGACACCGTGGTTTATATCCCAAATGGCATCCTATTTATTCCATGGGGCTCTGGGCAAAAGTAGTGCACTACATAGGGAGGGGGATGCTATTTGGAACCCATCTCTAGGCATGTGAAAGGAGAGGTAGAAGGACGGTGGTACTATTCTGGAATCAGAGCAATTAGGTTGTGTGTCATTTAGCCATTGTGATTTAGCCATTGTGAGGGCGACGTGTTGCGATCAATGACTTATCTAAACCTTTGATTGCTGATTTACTGGTCATTGAGACGTGTTGAGATAAAAGACAGAGGAATATGAAGCCAGACACACAACAACATCCTAATCATTAATACATGAAGAACACAGAACACAAACCCAACAACAACATCGTAATCATTAATACAGGAAGAACACAGAACACAAACCCAACAACAACATCCTAATCATTAATACAGGAAGAACACAAACCCAACAACAACATCCTAATCATTAATACAGGAAGAACACAGAACACAAACCCAACAACAACATCCTAATCATTAATACAGGAAGAACACAGAACACAACGGAGGAATGCAGAGTTCAACAGAGTTCAAGTGAAGGTCAAGCAAATCATAGAGAAAGCAGACTGTATTGCAATCATCTCTGATAGGTGGTCAAATGTTTGTGGGCAAGGAATAATTAACTACATAATCTCCACCCCTCAACCAGTATTCTACAAGAGCACAGACACAAGGGACAGATGAACTGAAGGCAGTCATCAATGACCTTGGACCACAGAAGGTATTTGCACTAGTGACAGACAATGCTGCGAACATGAAGGCTGCTTGGTCTAAAGTGGAGGAGTCCTACCCTCACATCACACCCATTGGCTGCGCTACTCATGCATTGAATCTGCTCCTCAAGGACATCATGGCACTGAAAACAAAGGATGCACTCTACAAGATAGCCAAGGAAATGGTTAGGTATGTGAAGGATCATCAAGTTCTAGCAGCAATCTACCTCACCAAGCGAAGTGAGGAGAATAAGAGCCTCACATTGAAGCTGCCCAGCGTTGGGGTGGTGTTGTCATCATGTTTGACAGTCTCCTGGAGGGGAAGGAGTCTCCATACCAAATACCATATCACAGTCTGCCGATATGGACAGCCCCATCAAGAGGATCCTCCTGGATGATGTATTTTGGGAGAGTGGAAAGCAGCCTGAAACCTATAGCAGTAGCCATTGCACGGATTGAGGAAGACAATGCCATCCTGTCTGATGTTCAGACTGCTTACAGATGTAAGATTAGAAATCCATACTGTCCTGCCCACTTCACTGTTGCTCCAAGCAGAGTAAACTGCAGTTCTGAAATACAATCTGCCTGAAGCCCATACACGCTGCAGCGTACATGTTGGACCCCAAGTATGCTGGCAAGAGTATCCTGTCTGGTGCAGAGAACAACAAGGCCTACCGTGTCTCGCCAACTTGGCCTGGATGAGGGCAAGGTTCTTGGCAGTCTGGTGAAGTAAACAAGGGCTTTGGGATGGAGATTCAATATGGCAGTCGTGCCAACATATCTCATCAGCCACCTGGTGGAAGGGACTTTGTGGATCTGAGGATCTTTTCCCTGTTGCCTCCATCATCCTCCAAATCCCACCAGCATCAGGCGCCTCAGAGCGCAACTGGTCTTTGTTTGGGAACACACACCAAAGCACGCAACAGGCTGACCAATACAAAGGTTGAAAAAATGGTGGCCATCGGGTAAATTTGAGGCTTTTTGAGCCTGACAACGAGCCATCCTCAACAAGGTTGGAAAGTGACAGTGAAGATGAGGCCTCTGATGTTCAAGAGGACATTGAGGAGGTCCAGGGAGAAGACATGG
This sequence comes from Thymallus thymallus, assembly GCA_023634145.1. Classification (NCBI taxonomy): domain Eukaryota; kingdom Metazoa; phylum Chordata; class Actinopteri; order Salmoniformes; family Salmonidae; genus Thymallus; species Thymallus thymallus. Next base: position 239,453 of record JAKYLM010000065.1, read on the forward strand.
AAGCCTGAGAGGAAGGCAACCAAAGCTTTAGTTTCTAGACTATCATTTTACAGATGTATGTTGAAAACGTTTTTGGGAGATGTGATGGATAATTGGGGATCATTAAATATTCCCTTTTGTTGTTCAGTGAAATCATCTCATGTGAAGAGTCAACTGATTTAATTAAAGTTCAAGTCGTAACTAAATTGTTTTATTTTGTATTGGAAGGATTTAATCATTTGCAATGAAGTCTACTTATGGTAAGGTAAAAGGTTTATGTTCGTCTCCATATGATATGTTAATTCCCATCTATTCCCGTTAATTCCCACGTAATGTTTCCAACTGAATATTCCCCAAAAGTTGCAACACTACCAGTATCACCATATTTTTTCCATTGTGAAAATGAAAACACGAAGCTGACCTCTTTGGTCATTTAGAAACCTGCTGTATGGAAAATATTGTGTGCTACATCTAGGAAAATAAATAAAATGAATCTGGATGACAACATAATGTTTGATTCCAACATTAGTGCTGTTTTCCAAAATAAGTTAAATCCGCTTCATGTTTTGTTTCGTTGCCACGATACTAACGTGTCGCGCTACTGGGATGTTCCCATTCCTAGGGTATAGGGTTCTATTTGAAATTGTGACTCATAACTTGTTGTTTCATTAGTTAATTCTAGATTCACCTGCGGAGTAATGAGGGCGTGTCTCTCTCTCTCGCGCTTTCTCTCTCTCTCGCGCTTTCTCTCTCGCGCTTTCTCTCTCGCGCTTTCTCTCTCTCTCTCTCTCTCTCTCTCTCTCTCTCTCGGCTGTATCTCCCTGGTGCTGGAGATATCAGACATACCCATCATATCAGGTATGAACCAAGAACGTAAGAGTTATGCTGATGCTATGTGAGTTCTGATACTCATAGACCTCGAGAGCTCTTTGATACTGTATCATAGCATTGCTGTGACCGTCACGTCAGCTTGTTTAAGTATTTCATATGCTCAGCCAAGCATAGTGATGTCCATTTCAGGTTAATTAAATATAAAACACTATAGTTTGTAACGGACTAGCATTCAATCAGTCAATTTCTCCCTATACGTTGGAATAACCAGTCAATGAATGGCCTCTCCTGGCCCTCGATGGCTAACAGTTACCCTAATTTTTTGCTATCAAACTCCCTAAAGGAAGGGGATCTCCAGTTTGGGGAGGGATTCCCTGATCCATCCACCACTACATGTTTTTATAGTGAACCACGCAGTGATTCCCTGATCCATCCACCACTACATGTTTATAGTGAACCACGCAGTGATTCCCTGATCCATCCACCACTACATGTTTATAGTGAACCACGCAGTGATTCCCTGATCCATCCACCACTACATGTTTATAGTGAACCACGCAGTGATTCCCTGATCCATCCACCACTACATGTTTATAGTGAACCACGCAGTGATTCCCTGATCCATCCACCACTACATGTTTATAGTGAACCACGCAGTGATTCCCTGATCCATCCACCACTACATGTTTATAGTGAACCACGCAGTGATTCCATGATCCATCCACCACTACATGTTTATAGTGAACCACGCAGTGATTCCCTGATCCATCCACCACTACATGTTTATAGTGAACCAAGCATTTGTTTTGACTTCCCTTAATGAAGTAAGACTGATGGGGGGAGTTGCATGGTGGAGCCAGACTCCAATAACCACTACAGTGTGTGTGCATGTTTATGAGATGGTGTTCTGGTTTCGGTCGCCGGCAGGAGAGTGGGAGTGTGTGTACAGTGTACCCGGGTTGAGTTAATAGCAGAAGGAAGGTTGGGGGAAAAAGTACATTTGTAGTTTGACCGACTATAATATGCGCCATCTGGTGTTCCTGCTGAAGCGTTTGGAACAGGAAATGCAGGTTGACTGCTAAATAGCCCATTACATCTCAGGGACTAATTGTCTCAGCGCAGTAAAAGCCAGAGGGAAGTTTAGTGAAAGGTTGTGTCTGTGTTGACGGTGCTTCTGGTGGAGAGTGGTCAACAAAATATCCCAAATGGCACTCTATTCAGAAACTGTTAAATAGTTTTTTAATTGAATGCCATAGCCCCAAATAAAAAAGCAGACATTGGCTGTTAATTACCTAATTGTTTTCACATTGTTGTGGTCGTGAGAATTTTCAGATATCAAAACGAGGTTGTGGGCCTAAAAAACTTTTGGAACCTCTGTCCTACACCATTACTGCATGTTCAGATATCTCTATGATCTGATTAGCCTCTTGTGTTGAATAGGAGAGGAGCCTAATGAACGAGTTTGAAAGCTGTCCAATTGGACATTCTGTCTCGCCAGTAGTTTAACTTTCTAACTATGGGACCAAGAGAAGCTCTGATGTCACTGAGGAGTAGTTGGCTACAGAGCTGTCAGAACTTGAAGCTTAGGCCTACACATTTATTTGGGATGGTTATTTGCGTCTTGCAATTATGATCCTGTCTCGAGTCGATCGTTGACAAAAATTACGTTGAATGCATAATTGCTGTCAAAACTTGCCTTCGTTTATTAATGTTTCAGATGTTGGCCCTGCCTGGGCGTAGCTACTGTAAGCCTCCCAAACAGCACCCTATTCTGGTCAAAAGTAGTGTACTATGTAGGGGAATAGGGTGCCTTTGAGGACACACGCTCGGCATTTTGCTGCAGTGTGTCTTTACAATTTGTCAGGTTGTGGGTGTTCTGAAGCAGAGTTAGACAGTACTCCTTCCTTTAGGTTCAATAATTATGCATCCAATTATCCTGTCATATGTATATATGCACATATTTCTTCCTCAACTCGCTGGGCTAATCGTTGAATTGATCTGAGGAAGAGAAATATTGCATTTCCATCCTAGGCTGCCTCTCTACCTCTCTGCCTGCTCGCTGGCAGACACTTAAAAAAAATATGTATGTATCCCTCCCTCCTTTCCTCTTTCTTTAGTCTGGGAGTAGTTTGTTCCCAAATGGAAGTTGTAAAATGTTAATCCTAGAAACTCATTAGTGGTCTGCATTGACAGGTTGACATGTTTTACGCTCTGCCTTGTGGATTTTATGGTAATTAT